>JXCR01127664.1:0-19783 GCA_002079205.1 Phalaenopsis hybrid cultivar
CTTTGGGTCTGCTTCCAGCTTCCCCAAATCATCACGCACACCATCTTTAGGTTTATCGGAAACTAAAGCCTCCGGGAATTCACTTCCGGAGCAAGCAGCCGGTTGGTTACCTGCAAAAAACATGTAGAATAAAGATAAACAAATACAAGAGTCCCATCAGCAAAACTTGTTCCCTTGTTCGATGTTTTGGTGCCAAAACCTANCAGCCTCCGGGAATTCACTTCCGGAGCAAGCAGCCGGTTGGGTACCTGCAAAAAAGATAAACAAATACAAGAGTCCCATCAGCAAAACTTGTTCCCTTGTTCGATGTTTTGGTGCCAAAACCTACTATACCAGAAACGTAAACTTCCTCTGCGGCTTCACCACTAGACTTCACTTCCGTCGCGGCGCTGCAAGAGGAAGCTTCAAGAATCTCTCTCGAAGAATGGAGATCGGAAATTACACCGAAGGTAGTGCCATCTATTGCTCCAAGCAAAATGCGACAGTTTAATCGAGCAAGAACTACAGACATAAAAGAGTTTGCCGGGTAAGAAAAAGAGCCCATACCTCCATGGCCGCGCTGCCGCCGCCCTTCCCAACCAAAGTAGCCGAGCTGATTCTTCAGAAGAACAATGCAGGACGGCTTATTCTCGCCGCCGTCGATCTCTCTCGCCCTCTTCATTGCAAGCTACTGACCCCCGATGAGCAAGAGCAACGGCGAGAAGATGCGGATGGTCTTTTCCAAAAATGTGTAATTGTTGAATCCAGGAAGCAACTTTCCGCTACATAAAAAGTTGCTATTCTACATGTTTTTTCCAAAGACAGTCGCCGAACCGATTTTTTTTGACTCAATATAACTATATGGGACCAATTCTATGTTTAAATAATTTAATTTATTATAAGATTATAATGATTTATAATCAATTAAAATAATTAATTTTAAAAAAAAAATATTAGGGCTTTACATTAATAACACCCCAAACTTTGATATTTAGGTATCTCACACCAAAACTTTCATAATTGCAAGTCTCGCATGAAAAATACACTCCTTATCTCATTTAATAGTCAAATCCATTTTTTCATTCACTTCATGAATAAATGTCACACTCTCGTTCTCTATTATATGTTGTGTTCTTTCTCTCTCTCTCTTTCTCATCCTTTTATGTAGAACGTTTTAGAAATTCAACATCTTTTAAGGTGTGGTGAGTGTGTAAACATTCTGTCAACAAGAAGAAGAGTAGCCCAATAGCAACAACAAAGAGAATCTAGTCAAAGAAACACAGTGGAAGCAGCATGCACTGGGGAGTTCATAAAAAGAGTTTGTCCAACAAGGCCTGCAAGATTTCGGAACTCAGATCACCAACCAAATGTCAAGACAGTTCGTACAAGTACTTAGAGCAGTCGATGCCCTAGTGGCGGCTCCAGTTCCAGGAGAGTCATTATTGCCGTCAAATTTTAATGTCACGTGTATAAGATGTCTGCTCAAATAACTTTAAGGTATGCTTCACGCACAATTGACTCTTTAAGGCCCAAGACATCCGTTTTCAACCCTCTAGCACGTGGCCAAGAACGTTTTGCTAAGCTTTGATTGTCGATGAGGAGAGGGTTGGGTGACATTACATTGATGAGACGGCATCGATTGGACTAGTTTTTTTCGATGCGACTAAAACAAATCAAGCTCTAAATTAGCATACTCATGAGGAATTATCCTTTAAATGACTCCATATGGTGGAACAAACAGCGTAGATGCATTTGGAATGTTGTTTTTACATTAATAACGCCCAAAAGTTTCATATTTAGCATTCTTACACAAAAACATTCATAATTGCAAGTCTCGTTCTGAAAATAACACTCAATATCACTTTTAATAGTCAAATCTAAATTTTCATCAATGTTATGAATAATGTTACACTCTTTTTCTTTGTTATCTGTTGTGATCTTTCTCTCTCTCTCTCATCCTTCCATGTAGAGTGTTCTATAGATTCAACATTCTTTAAGGTGTTGCGAGTGTGAAAACATTCCTTCAACAAGAAGAGGAGCGCAACAACAACATTTATTCATGACATAACTGGATTACCGGAAAAAAAGGAAAGTAACCTAATTAAGCTAGGGGTGATCTCGTCGAAACGAGGTCACGTCACGCCAGGCGTGTTCACGTCTCACCCAAGCGCAGTCACATCACGCCCAAGCGTGGTTACACCCCCATGCCTAGCCCATGCCCAGGAGTGGCCACGCCACGCATAATCAGTTTGTTTCATTTCATTGTCGGATCCCCATTTTTCTATTTGAACGCTTTCTGACTATCGGGATAAGTCGTTGGACTGGTCCTAAGCAAAAATGACCTTTGAGCTAACCTTAGGGCTTGTCAAAAGAGTTAATTGGTCATTTAAACCTTTACAAATATCCTTCCTGGGGGGTGGATATCCGTAGATCACGCTCATTTTACTTGGGGAGAGCCAGAAGCGATCACAGAGAGCCTTGGGGAGTTTAAAGAGAGCTTCTTCGCCCAGGTTCTTCTTCTTCCTCTTCTCAGTTTCTTTTTTCCTTCTCCTCTCGCATTTTCTTTTTTTACTCACTGTCTCGGTTTGAGAAATTGAGGGGAGAGACAAAGAACTTGAGGAGCGATCACACGAGTACGTGGAGAGTTTTAGATAGTTAGCTTCTCCATTTTCCTACCTCTCATATTTTCTTTCTCGGTCACCATCTCGGCCTGAGAAAACAGAGAGGAAGAGTGAAGCATAGTGTTGTGTCTGAGCCAAAAAATTCCTTGCAATGAGTGCTTCACACCCAATTGGAGCGGAGGCCAGTACTTGGAGTGCCGCCGGAATTTCTTCGTGACGAAGAGAGCATCTTCCCATGCAACGACTGGACTTTGATCAACTACTGTGATGACATAAGCTCCTCAACCATGGCATTTTATTCCTTAGCTAGCCCTAGGATTAGATTCCAGCTAGGTGTTGTTAGTTCCTTCTCCCACATGAGACAAATTTTTCGGTCGACACTAGTCGGCACGACCACACGCCTTAAGATTGACCGTTGATTTTCTAGAGGAATCTCTAGTCATGAAGATTTCGTTGGACATATCATTTGCAAAGCTGAGTGGTTTCCCATGATAAGCCATATATCTACACCTAAGAAATTTGGAATATTAATTTTCCCACAGTTTTAGTGCTTTCAACATTCCTTGGAGGAGTTGGGATAGTTCAATCTTGAAGAATGGAAAAAGCTTGGTAGCTAGCCTATTCTACAAGATTGTGGAAGGCTCATAAGACAGAATAAGCTTTGTAGCTAGTTCGTTCTACGAACGGTGAAGGAATTCTCCTATAAGAAATCAGAGGTAGAAGATCGGATCCTTGCCCATGACGTCTAGAGCTCGAGCCGACTCCAACAACTTCCAAAGAGTGACGTTGTCATGTAAAAAATACCTCTTCAACAACTCTTTCACCTCCATCTCCTTCAAAAATGAAGGTTTGGCATCCTTCACGGAGCCAAAGAGGGTAAGGGAATATTTTAGAGTCATCAAAAAATAGTCGAAAGACGAAAAGAAATGGAAGATCAGAAGCTCGAAGAAAGAAACCAAGACACATAAAAAAAAGCGGTCCATTGCCCTACTTCTAAGACAAGTGCATAAAATAAGGTGTCATATAATGATAACTGTCACAACAAATAGTTTTTCAATTTTACTCAAATTTTGATTCATTTTCAGATAACATTATTACAGGTCTAGAACAAAGTGTCAAAGCCTCAATCGGGACCCCGCATAGTCAATTTTTTTAGGATCATCTGTCCGCCCAACCTAATCTGATCCATCTGACCAACTTTTGTTTGGGACTTGCCCAGGTCATTCAACTCAAAATGCTCCCTAGTTCGCGCAACGCCTCGACCAGCCCACAACAAAAGGTGGCGACCTCCGCATTTAGGGTCGATGCATTTGAGCCCATGATCGCCAAATGGGCTGATAACCTCTATACAAAATCTACAGTCGGACCTCCGACCACTCCCTCTGAAGAAACAACCATCACTATAAAGGGCTCTAACACCCCTGTTAGCTGCTCCATGGCTCCAGAGGAAGACAACCGACACTCTGTTTTCTCTCATTCAAAGCCGGTGGCGAGGTTGTGGGACTGTCACTGCTTTAAAGTGGTTGCCACTAGAAGCCCCACATATTTGAGTTGCATACCAGACACTGCAGTGGAGGTGGACTCTGTAGCGTCCTTCGACCAACCACCATCCTAATGGTCCTCCGACTCGACAGACTCGTATGCATAGAAATAATATAAAACTTTTTTGAGAACCATCAACAACCAAGAAAAGTTTTACATACCCATAAATTTGTTTATATAAGAAAGGGTTTGAAAGTGTTTTTCTCCCTCTCGCGTTGAGGTACCTCCACCATCTTGCAGTAGCGACTGAGGAGAGATGATGATTGCTCCTACCGTCAACTCCTTTTTAATCACCTTAGCGCCTTCAGCGAGCAGATCCTGCAGTCCCTCGACAATTAAGCCCATGACAGACTCAGGGGTTGCGACCTCTTTACGAGGGACTTTTGGCATTCAACCCATGAGATCCCCAGATGAGTCGACTTGGTTAGCCGACAAAGGTTTGAACCTTGACCGTATCCTTTTCTTAACATTGTTCTTCTTTGTAGAGACCGAAGGTCTGTAGCCCACCTTGGCAAGATTCTGGGGTCCACGGTGACCCGACTTGAACCATAAACCATGATGCAACTCGATTAACTAGAAAAAACGACGGCGATAGATGCTATGTCAAACCTATGTCTCTATTTATAGAGTAAGCTGGGCATAAGATCCAAAGGAAAGTTAATTATCGAATAATTTTTCTTGATTTTAGCTCAACTAATTATTAAATTGTTTCCATATCCTTATCGTAACTATCACTTTCAGGAAGCATAAAAATTTGAAAAAATAATATGTACACATTAGAACTGCATGCACAAACCTCAAAGTAATCAAGCGGCCTAAGATAGTGACTGAATAATCGAGGTGTCAAATCAAAATGACATGAATCGAGTCATTCATTTAGGGTCTGTTTGGGACAGCTATTGATTATTTATAATCTGTTGATAAATAAATTATTATGATAATTTGATAATCTGCAGATTATCAGAATAAGCTGACTTGCTGTTTGGGGCAGCTTATTCAGAATAGTTTATTGGTAGTTATGGTTGTATAAATGACATTTCTGCATCTGTCTGATAAAACTGTTTGGGACAGCTTATTCAGAATAGTTTATTTGTAGTACATAATCATAAAATCATCACAAATTAGTTTCAAAAGATGATATACAGTTCTCACACTCTCGTGAGTACCAGAAAAAATAAAAAAATGATAAAGACAAGTACAACTACAATGAGAAATATTAAAATATTCAATTTCAAAATCTGACTACGTCTGTCCTCAACTGCATTATCAACCTGGGAAAACATCAGATTCTCATCACTGCTGGTAGTGTAACATGTGGGACTATCGGTCCATCGGAAGAAACAACAGAGCTGAAACACCCTTATGAAAACCGTAAAATTGTTTCCACAGCTATGAGGCTGATACGACATGAGTAACAAAGCCGGTAGTCCACAATAACATAGAACAACTCTGTCTGTCACTGAAATCCAAGAAGTAATGTTGGTAAAACTGCGAAAAAAAATAAAAAAATTGAATGTCAGATCTTAAAAAAATACACATTAAAATGAATCTATAATGTGCTAAGAAAAGAAAAACTTGGTGGATTAGTTGTCATAGATAGCATCTGTTATAGACTCCCTCAGAGCAGCCATCTCAGCTACACCCTCCGCGTCATGAACTTCAATTTCCTTACAATCATTGTCATCCTCAGGAACTGAAGACCCGATCAAAAATTTCGATGGTTCTTCATTAACAGTCAACTCATCGTTATCAGTCATACAAAAGTCCATATCTGAACGTGAAGATGTCGTTGGAAGAAGTTATGAAGTGTCATAATTGTCATCACAATATGCACCTGCTTTTAAAATAGATATGACGGTATATCGCGTAGGATAACCCATTTCTTCTTCTAAACCCCAAACATTATTTCAATTACCCCTTGTAAAGAGGAGTGACGTTTGTTAAAAATTTATTTCCTTCCACAAATGGTGCTACTTGCTTGCTCAAAATTAGGAATATGATACCTAGTGTCTGGATATGGCTTCATATAGCCCCTTTGCATAGGGTATCAAACATCAACCAAATAGTATTTCCCTGTTATGGAAGACATTGTTATTTGCGATAAATACATATAACTAGGACTTTTATAAATCAAAACATACATGAAGGCGGATGAAGAAAACCCTACGATCTATTCCTTGTAGGATAACTCGTGCAGGAGATCCATAATATCGGTACAGTCATTTGAAATATGTTTTTGAACCTAATTAGATATCCAAAAAGCATCTCACCTACCCATTTATCCCCAACAAAGCTAGAGGTCATACAGGGTATACGAACACTGCTTGATCAGTAATACTCCAACAATAATATGACAATAGCCGCATCCCATGTCATTCTCTTACGATGTTCATGTTGCAGATCCATCCTAAAAGAAGAAAGATGTTGGTTAGTTCAGCAATTATTGATCAATAGAGCGAGCGAAAAATAAACAATGAGAACACTCAGCCAATTACAATAAAAATGTAAAGAGCTCTACTAAGAGAACACACAAAAAACATAACTCCAAATAACAAATGAGTACATAGCTTCAAAGAGCACATAATACAACAAAAGAAAACATAGAAAAACTCATTCATCCTCAAGAACATGCAAGTACTTGATGCGCAACTCTGGTTCAATCGTCATGAATATTTGTCTACATCTTGGATTCTCCAGTTTTTTCATGCATATTGCATGAAAGCGCTTGTCCGCAACTACTGTCAGAAACTGGAGCAGGCGGTGGAGCTCCAAAAGCATCTATGAGTCGGTCAAATTAAGTTTTCACAAAAGTGTCCTTTTCTTTCTTCCTTCTTCCTAGCTTGGGCCTCTTCTACTTTGAGCTTGACTCCCCCATCTCCCTCTGGTTAATACTGTGTATTTCTTCGTAAACTATTGCCCGCTCTGGTGGGAATCATTTTGTATTCCTGCAAACCCTGTCTCGCTAGGGTTGAATGCAAGCTTTCCCGTTGCCACAACCCACTTGAACATTATTTCAAGCTTATTTTCAAGATCCAGCTCAATTCCGCTCTGCTTGTATTTTTTTCGCTGTTGGCATTGTCTGTAACATTACATTGAGAAGTGGTTTTAAGGGGATAATTAGTTAAATTAAAAGTATTTATAATAAACAAAATGATAATGACAATTTTATCTCTAATTTCTCAGCCCACCATTCATCTGGAGAATCATTTGTCTGTTTAATCGGATCCCCGTCCAACCCCGTGGATCAACATTTCAGCTCCTTCCAATTTTTCCACTCCTTCAATTGATTCCATTTATTTTTAAATTTCATCCGGTCATAATCTCTTCAAGTCAGTTTTTTAAACATTTTAGCTATATATTGCCAACCTTCCTTGTTGAAATAAGTGGTTGGCTTATTCTCAATCTCAATCTCGGTGATACAGAGGTTGCAGAAAATATTTGTAACTTCAATATCCCACATCGCTGACAGAACACATTCATTTATCTTAATCATGGTGGAACTATATGAAGAATTGCATATGCATAACGAAATTCATATTGTAACTCAACATGCATAAGAAAATTGAGACAACTATCAAAGGATTTGCTCGTAGCTATGAATCTCAAACCATTTTTCTGCCACCAATACCAACAACAGTGTCCAAATAACAATGTAATTTCCACAGTGTAGCAATTTGCTCATTATATATATATATATAAGGACACAAAAGAATTATGTGGTTCGGTCAAAGACCTACATCCACAGTAAGACATCAAACATGTTTTATTATGCAATTGTGTAAGGTTACATAGCTATGAATCTCAGGGCTGAACACTACAACATGCTCTCGGCAAACTCGATACAATCAGTTTTTTATATGTTTCCTCCCTTTTCTCCCTTTGGTGCTAATAATAGTACCTCAACTAACAAATAAAAGTAGCTCAACTTAAACCAATGTCGAGCATATTCATTTTTGATTTTACTGCATTCAATGGAGATATGCATGATGCTATTAGAGGCTTCATCTCGTTACTGTACCAAAAAGAAATGTTGCAATGTCTTGTCGTTTCAAATCTGATATAAAAATAGCTGATGCATTCTTCTGATTCTCATTTTGACAACAATAAAAGTATAAAAAATTATTGTAAAAATGAAGATGATCTTTTTCCTTGTTACTGCTATAAAGTGGAAAAATGATTGTCAAACTACTCATAGAAAGCAATGCACATAGACAAAGCTAAATATGTGTGCTTTACAACCTAATTATGTGTACTACTCAAAATTAGTTAGCACTTATTTTGAGAGATTTTCTATAATTTAAATCTTTTCATTAAGCATGAAGATGCAACTCTATATTTTTACCCTCAATGTATATTACTGAATTTTGTGCATCAATATATCATTTGCTTTACATAAAAATATGTGGCATGAATAAGTGACGAAGGAGAAGAGCAAACATAATGACAAATATCAAGGTGTCACACCTCTGTTCCAAAAGTTTATACCGCTCTGCAACATTGGATATGATGAATAAATATAAAACTCTAATTTGTACTCACAAAGAAAAAAAATTATATACAAATAGTATAAAAAACAACTACTATAATAGGTAAATAGGGATTAACATTTTTTGCAATCGATAGAATTTATAATTGGAGTCTTATAAAGAAAGCATAATAACATTTAATGAGAAAGAAGTTGAAAGAAAAAAATTATCGAAACATAAATACCCAACCGCATTCTCACCCCTCAAGAATAAAGAAAAAAAGATAAAAAAAAATATGAACTAAAAGACAATGTGAGCCTAATGATAGGAAACATGCTTCTATGTTGATAGTCCACCAAACATACTGGCAAAACCTATTTTTAAGAAGTTACAACAAATGCGTTTGATGGATCAAATCTAATAACTAATTATTATATATTACAACATAAATAGAAAGTGTAGTGTTAATTAAAAAAGACAAAGTTTAATATGCATTTCAATAACAAATTTAATAATGATCAAAATTATAGTGGCATTTCAATAATAAAGGACTCGTATGTTCAAATAATTTTGAATAAAATTATGTTTACGATCATTAGCATTGATATGTCATCAACAAATCCATCATCCGACACGAATCTTGAGACATAACACGAATCTCGAGATAGCTTTTTGAGCAAGTAATGTTCAAACTTCAATTAAAATCATCCAGAATTTTGATTTCAACAAACTTACAGTCAAATTGGCTGACTCGACAGAACAAACACAACGATATCAATGTTGGATTAATCTGTGTCAAATCAAACCCATATCAAGACATTAAGCAATTTTTTGAAGATCAAATGGATTCTAATTCATGCCCAAATCAGTGCATAATTGGAAAGTCAAACAAATTTCAAATCTGACAAGCTTATAGTCAAATTGAGGGTCTCAATGAGGCAAATTCCATGAGCCTAAGATTGCTCAATTCTGATTGTATTAAGGCACTCAAATAAACGTCAAACAACATCCCATCGATGGAATCTGTTCAATTCGTCGGATATAGTGGTATGGATTTCTTTCTTATTTACGAAGATTCCTCTCTCATTGTATATAAATAGAATCATGCTCCCCTCTTGAGAAGAGAACTCAAACTTGAGCTGGAAGAAGACTAATGTTTGGATGAGTTGAAATCAACACATCTTCTGATGTCAAGCCAAAATGAGTTGAACATGAACGAACAACCCTTGTTTGTGTTCGACTTGCTTATAAATCGAGCTAAAAAATTGTTCGTGCTCAGTTCGCTTGATGATTGAGAGCCATGGTAGTAGTTGGAGTCATGATAATAGTTGGCTTATGTGGGTCATAGATAGTTGCTTTAGGTGCATTGGTTTGCCATAGAGGGCATGATAGGAGGCTGGAAAAACTGTGACCTACACAGGCTGTAGTGGTGAGTTGTGATCACGCTCGTAGGCTGCAAAATGTTAGAGTTTAGAGCTGCACAAGATGTGGACCACGCATGTTGTAATTAGTCACATATGTTATAGTGGTGAGTTGTGACGACATACAAAGTTTGCATTGGCCTGAGCCAGAAGTTGCATTAGTCATAAGTCACTCAGGTCGTAGTTAGTAATGTAGGCTGTAGTGGTGAGTTGTGACCGTAAGCCACAGAGGCTCTAGTTGGGAGTTGCGCAAGCTATAAGTCATGTATCTCATAGTTGGTCACGTTGGTTATAATGGTGACTGGGGATGATGTTTGAAGGTTGCAACAATCGAAATCTGGAGCTGCATAAGCAATGGACCATGTAGGTCATTGTTTGTCACGTAAGTTGTAGTGGTGGGCTACAACGAAAGAACTTTGAGAGTCTAGAGAAAGTAATAATCTTTGAAGTGCGTTGTTATATCTTCTTCGAGATGTGTTGTTGCATCAATACTTGATGACATACTGCTTCCTATGGTGCTTTGTTATTCTGAAACATACGATGAAATTCTGCAAGAGATTTCATCACAAGGAGTTGGTGGCAGTTTATTGAGGTTAGTAACGGCGATGAGCATTAGTCACAACTACATGAGTGGGAGGTATTTGTTGGATTTACAATGATAATAGTATTTATTTATATCATTTTTATATTGATTTTTTATATGCATTAAACATTGCTAAATTTTATTATTATTAAAATTTATTTGGGGTGGTAATAATTGTAAAAAAAATAAGATAAGGTGTTAGATTTGTAAATAAATAGGATTTGGGTGGTATCTATGTAAATGGGTTTAAAATAGAGCGCATTCTTGATTTTGGGTCTGTTTGGGACAGCTGTTGATTATTTATAATCTGCTGATAAGCTGATTATTATGATAATCTGATAATCTGCAGATTATCGGAATAAGTTTGTTTGTTGTTTGGGACAGCTTATTCAGAACAGTTTACTGGGAGTTGTTGTTGGATAAATGACTATTCTGCCCCTGTTTGGTTAAGTTGTTTCATAAGGCCCTATTTAAGTGCGCATTTTGACTTGATTCATCCAATCAAAGCGAACTTATATGCAAATTACTATATTCAAAGACAAGATTCTAGCATTAATTGATCATTTGAAATCTTTCAAACAATTGTATCATTGAAAATTGACCAATGGACTTGGGAAACCTTACATTGATTAGTAGAAGAAGGCTCCAATCTCATTGTTTGTTGTCAATTTATCGCCCTTATAATATGAAGGTCATAGTTAAAAAATTATAGGGTAAACAATATACAAGACATAAAAGAGCATTACTACCATGTAAATTAGTTTTTCTTTTCATCTATTTTTATATAGGTAAAAAGTATAAGCTTTGATGGTTCTCCAATAAAACCCTCCAATCCATTTCATATCACCCCTAGAATTTCTTATAAAGCAAAAAATAATTACTGTCAAGCAGACTTCGATCCTCACCTGGAGCTGGGAGGAAGAGGAGGCGACAGAGAGGAAATGCGGGTTCTGTGGAGATGAAGAGAGAAGCGAAATGTATGCTGTCAGAAGAGCTGTGGGATGCGGCAGAGAGGACGATCTGAAGACAGAGCTGAGTTTTGTCGGAGGAAGCTACGTCAACGAGCTCGGCGACGAAGCCAAAGGAGATGCCGAAGGGGAATCACACCTCCGCCCTACGCCTCTGCGGTATAGGGGAATTGCAACTCCGCTGGAGCCGACTTCGATGGGATGGCTTGGGAGAAAAATCGAGAGGCTGGAGAGAAATCGATCTCCTCTTACCTGGATGGCTTCGATCTCGCAAGAGAAGGGTGAGAGATCAAAGAGGAGAAGCGAAGCACACGACGGGGACAAGATTGATCGAGGGGATGGAGGTAATACTCTCTAACGTAATGCGAAAAGTATGGGTCGAAGGGCATTCACGAATAACGAAGGAACGACATGAAATAGCGTTCAACGATATGAAATCACTGAGAGAATACATGTGAAACAAACACAAAGAAGACGTTTTCAAAACGCCCACCGCACCAATAAGCTGCCCCAAACGGGGCCTTAGGAATTAGATATGTAACTACATAAGAGTTGGGTGGCATGTATGTAAATGACCTAGCAATTTAGTGTTAGAAATGGCTCATATCCAGGGAGTTGGAGTTTCTTGGTGAAGAGGTGTGTCTCATGGTGAAAAGGAGTGTCTCTTGGAATAAAGGGGGTTGGAGGGAGCGAGGACGTGATTGTAATTTTATCTGAGGGTTTGTATATGTCTATTTATATGTGTAACCCTATGAGATGTATCTTGAACTTCTCTGAAATAGTGAAACCACCGTTCGCTCACGAGGACATAGGCAATTCTTTGTCGAACCTCATTAAATCTTTGTGTTCTTCTTCTTGTTTGTGTCGCTTCCTGTTTTATTCCGCCTATTTTCACAATAATTGGTATCAGAGCCTCTTTCGAGGGAACAGATCAGGAAGAAGTAAGAAGAAGAGGAGTTGTGGCGATGAGGAGTTCGGCGGCAGTGCGGCAGTTCGCAACTGAGGCAGACGGTTCGGCGGTTTCAAGAGTTCGGGGCGATCCTCCGAACGAGTTCACGAAGGGCTTCCAAGAGAGTGAGGCAGCGACCTCAAGCGGTTCGGAGAGGGCTTCCATTTGCGAATCACGACGTCTGCAGAGGTTCTGCAGGTGACAGGCGAAGCAGGATTGTGATATACGAGTTCGCGAGTTCATGCAGAGGAATCAGATCGCAACAGGAAAAGTTCGCGATCAGGATCTGCGCGCGAAGAGGAGTTCGCGACGCAGAGGCAGAGGCGAATCGTGACAAGGAGTCCAGCACAGGCGACAGGCGAGAGGAGTCGCAAAGTTGTGCGATGCAGAGGATTGAGGCTTCGAACGACTTCGTTCGCGACTCCCTCCGAAAGCTTCGCTTCGCTCGGTTTCGCGAAGGCGGGAAGGAGAGAGAGTCTCTTGGTTTTGCAGGCAGGCACCGACAAATTCGGCGAGCAGGAGCATCTCCTGGGAGTAGGACTTCGGTCGAGTGAGCAGGTTTCGGAAGGAGTTTGGCGGTTCCGGATAGGATCTGCGGAAGAAACGGTTCTGGAGGCAGTTTTGCGGTCGCTGCGCGAGGTTCGGTTTCTTGAATCGTCGTGCAGTTTCAGGAAATAGAGGAGTTTGACCGGTTCAACAATCCGTGGGAAACAAAGGCTATCCACCGCAAACAGGAGCCTTGTTTTGCAAAAAATCTGAGGAATTCGACCAGTTAAATTCGTCGGTTCGTCGCAGGAGATTTTGCGACATGTGGAGTTCGATAAGGTGCAGGAGGCGAGCAAGCACGATTATTTCGTGAACAGGAGTTTCGTGGAGGTATTTCTCGAATAGATGCGAAGGGATTTGTGACTTGCAGAAATAACAATTGGTCGAGGTATTCGTACGAATAGGAAAAATGCTTCATGGGAAAATTTGATTCACGAATCACAGGAGAATCGCGGGATAGTTGCTGCATTTGACAAGAAAAATTTCAGGTTTCTTTGAATTTATTTGCGGAGTATTTTCTTTTATTTTTTGAAGCAAGGCAAGAAAATACGATGCAAGATTAAATTTCAAATATCAATGTCTGGAGCAAAATTCGAGATAGTGAAGTTCGATGGAACCGGAAACTTCAGATTGTGGCAAACAAGGGTAAAAGATTTGTTGGCACAACAGAGAATTTTGAAGGCTTTGCGGGTTACGAAACCTGATAATATTGAAGATGAAGATTGGGAAGAGTTACAACTTCGAGCTGCAGGTACCATACGTTTATGTCTCGCAGATGAGATTATGTATCATGTTATGAATCTGAAATCTCCAAGAGAAGTATGAAAGAAATTGGAATCTCAGTTTATGTCCAAATCTCTGACGAATAAATTGTATCTGAAGCAAAGGCTGTATGGGCTGAAGATGCAGACATACACTGATTTGGTTCAACATTTGAATGTCTTCAATCAAATAATCACGAATCTGGCACGGCTTGATGTGAATATTGAGGATGAAGATTGAGCAATGGTTCTTTTGTGTTCATTATCTACTTCTTATGAATATCTGGTGACTACTCTTACATGTGGGAAAGAAACAATTAAAATTGATGAGATTACTGCAGCATTGTTGGCTCACAACCAGCGGAAGCAGAATGCAGAGGAAAGTTCTCATGATAATTGTTTATATGCTAAGGGTAATCCAGATCATGAAAGTGAGGAGGAGAAGGAGAATTCTGGAAGGCAAAGTTCCAGGCAAAGCCTAAAGGCAAGAAAATTCATTGCTTTAAGTGCAAGGAACAACGACATATGAAGAGAGATTGTCCAATACTCAAGAAAAAAACTCGTGTTGTATCTTCCAGGGTTGTGAATATGGTGCGGAGTGAAATTACATATTACAGTGATGGTGATGCGCTTTCAGTTACAACAACTCAGTTAAAGGATGGATTGATTCTTGATTTAGGATGTTCTTATCACATAACACCTAACTGGGAGTGGTTTACTTCATTCAGGTTATCTGATTCTGGTTCAGTCTATTTGGGTGATAATAGACGATGAAATATTGCTGGTATAGGTAAAGTTAGAATTAAGATGTATGATGATACTGTTAGAACATTATGTGATGTCAGACGTGTTCTAGAGTTGAAGAAGAATTTGATTTCCTTGGGCACTCTACACAGAAATTTCCTTGGGCACTCTACACAGAAATGGTTTCATTCCTAAGGCAGATGAGGATAGGGAAACCATCGGAATTGTTAAGGGTGCACTGACTGTGATGAAAGGGAAGATCACTGTATGTAACATATATAAACTGATAGGAAGTACAATTGCAGGTGGAGATCGCTCTATTGAATCATATGGTGAAAATGCAACAGAAATTTTGACCAAGCCAAGTTAGATGGTTTGGTTGCCCAACCCACTTTGGTATAAAGAGACTCCATAAGATTTTTCTCCTAAGGGCAGGATATTCGCAAGGTGGAGATTTTTTTTCTCCTAAAGGATTGAATATTCGCAAGGTGGATATTTTCTCCTAAAGGGGCTGAATATTCATTAAGGTGGAGATTTGTTTGGTAGGCACATATACCGGGTGATGCATATCTCCTAAGGTGTTGGATACTCACCAAGGTGGAGAATTGTTAGATATGGCTCATATCTATGGAGTTGGAGTTTCTTGGTGAAGAGGTGTGTCTCCTGGTGAAAAGGAGTGTCTCTTGGAATAAAGGGGTTGGGGGGAGCGAGGGCGTGATTGTAATTTTATCTGAGGGTTTGTATATGTCTATTTATATGTGTAACCCTATGGGATGTATCTTGAACTTCTCTGAAATAGTGAAACCACTGCTCGCTCCCGAGGACGTAGGCAATTCTTTGTCGAACCTCGTTAAATCTCTGTGTTCTTCTTCTTGTTTGTGTCGCTTCCTGTTTCATTTCGCCTATTTTCACAACATTTAGAAAAGAAAATTTGTTGGTTGTTGTCTTGCTGCTCACTCCATCCGCATACTCTCCACCTCGTTGCCTCCCCATTTTTTTGTCCCACATCACATGCTTACAAAGTTGATTATTTTATTGCTATTTAAATATAGAATGAAGAAAAGGAGAAAGTTATTCTAGAGTTCCTAAAGTTTTGCCCAAGCCTCGAATTTAGCTCAAATCAAAGATGTGTCAATTTGATCAATTTAAATAGAATTGTGTTGAATATATAAACTCCCCATAACTATTTTGAGTACACAAAAGTATTCATGGTAAATGTAAAATAACATTTATCATAAAATAATCAACACTTGAATTTAGTATTTTTTTATAGGATTGCTCTTTGCTTCATCCACTTCACCTTTTTTGCACAGTCATTGTAACCATGTAACCAAAGCTATTACACCACAATAATATCATCATGTAATTGTTTTTAACCTTATAACGTATACAAACACATTTTATCTTGGTAAAACATTTATTAAGAGATAGTTGTTGTAAATTATTTGCTCTAAATTATTCTTGATGACAGAAATGAAACTGATTTGACTTGTTAATTAGAATTTGTAATAATAATGCAACATTGTTAATATATTTTATTCAAATTATAAGTACAAAAAGAGAAAACAACATATTGAATAAAAAACATGCTTCAACATAATACCTAAACAAATTATCCAACAAATATAAAACAACAAACTTACAAATAAAGAGTATTAATGTTACATGCTTACTTTGAAAGATTAAGAAAATCATTATGGAAAGGATGGTGTCAACCAAATTGAAGGGGGTCAATCAGGCAGCGAGTCTGAGTCAAGGAAATATTGAAAGCAACCATTTTATAAATCAAAGAGTTCAGCATCACAATTAAAGTCATCCCAATGTTCGGAGAAGTTTATGCAATTTGGCATAGTTTAGGGAACAATGATGTGATGTATTGAAGATGTCTGGTTACAACCTACAATAAGGAACAATCCTTCAAATCTTGGATGGGGATCAATTGAGAGTAGGAGCAAGATGAAGCAACACCGCTGACACAAACTTAAAAACATTGATCTTCCAGTTCTTTGTTGTGTAAATATCATTAGTCGCAAACTGAAAATAAGGAGTGCTTCTCTCGATTTTTATAAGAGTTTCAAAATTTATATATATATATATATATATATATATAATAACAATCATTTAAATACGGTTCATTTATTGTTGGGCAGATTAATTTAACATTTTGTCCATTATGATTAAAGGACAATACCGTTGAAAAGTGTGTAATTACATAAAACATTTTTTTTCTTCATTAAAATAAACTTCATCGAACTCCTAAATATAATGTTTCAGGAGGTAGGGAGGTAGTGGCGGGCCCAAAATCCATGCCTGATCACCCGGTCTTGCCATAGTCGGTGATTGTTTATAGCGGTAGATAACAACCGCAGTTCTAGAAGAGTTGTTAGAGGAGAGAACAATCTTTCGGAAATGTACACCGCGAAGCATTTTGGAGGACGTGATGTGTTTGGGATTTATAAAATTCTAATTATTTTCGAGGACAATCAAGAGGGATGAGAGGGACATTCAGGCTTTGTCAAGGGGTTGAAGAGACGACACTACAGAACTTTTTGTCAAGTGTCACGGGCCATCCATCTTCGGAGCCTATACAGCGGCGGCCAGAGACGTGGCTTTTGAGGGAGGAGAAGCGGTGATGACTGCCACAACCGCGACTATTTTCGTTGATGAGATCACAAAAGGTGAGTGTGTCGGAGACCTCCCCGGCATCGCTGGGAAAAAGCAGCCATGAGGAGAGACGAAACTAAATTCGAATAAGAGAGTTGTTGGCCAGAGTCGAATTTCACGAGGTGCAGATGGCGGAGAACCTAAGCAAATCGATGTGTAAGAGAGAGGAGATGCAACAGAGAAGATCTACAGGGAGATCAGACCAAGCCATGGAGCGGCGAAAGGAATAAAGCAAAGTTGGGATGCCTCATAGCTCTATAAATTTGTTCATTAGGTGGGGACGGGAGGTCGTTTCGAGAAAGATTTTCTTAATTCAAGTTAAGCTAAATACATTTTTTTTGTATATTTTTACCACACAATTCTGATGTATTTACACATTTAATATCTAAAATTTGATATTTATATAAATTTCCTTGGATGCGTGAAATGTTGCATTTTTTTTAATTAAAATGATGGTGATACGAAAGATTGGAGTGGTGTAAATAAAAATTAATAATAATAAATATTTGGTGTTAGATATGTAAATAAATAGGGATTGGGTGGGATGTCAACGAGGCGGGCGCACATAGTCAACAATATGATTTTATTTATTAAAAATAAGCTACATTAAGCTTATCCAATGCATTATGATTTCCAAAAAATATATATATATATATATAGAAAACACTCTAAAAAAATACAGTATTTCTTTCATAAAAGGCAATTTATATAAATATCAAATTTTAGATGTTAAATATCTAAATGTGTCTGAATTTTGTGGTAAAAATATGCCTAAAAATGTATTTAATTTAGACCTAAATTAAGAAAATCTTTCCCGAGACGACCTCCCGTCCCATGCTTCTGGACAAAATATATAAAGCTATGAGGCATCCGAGCTCTACTTTATTCCGTTCGCCGCCGCATGGTTTGGTCTGATCTCCCTGTAGATCTCTTCTGTTGCACCTTCTCCCTCTCACACGTTGTTGATTTCCTCCTGCCCTCCGTCGTCTGCACCTCGTGGAATTCGACAGTTGCCAACAACTGCCTTAATCGAATTCAGTGTCGTCCCTCCCCATGGCTGCTTCTTCTCAGTCCGACACACTCACCTTCCGTGATCTTACCATCGATGATGGTCGCGGCCGCGACAGCCATCAAGGCTTCCCCTCCCTCAGTAGCCACATCTCTGGTCACCGTTGCATTAGCTTCAATGATGGATGGCTGATGACACTTGACAAAAAAAAGATTTGTAGCCTCGTCTCTTCAACCCCATCACAAAAGTTGAATTGTACCTCCCATCCCTTTTGGGCATCCCCAAAGATAAATGGCATCGGATGAAGCCCAAATATATTTATTCATGCTTCGGCTTAGTCTACGTACGTTTCCGCGATATATATTTTTGAAAGATTATTTTCTCCTCTAATCATATCCAATGCATTAAGCTTTCCCCAAAAAGTGTTTGGAAAACACTCTAAAATCAACATACTAGATGACATCCCACCTAATCTCTATGAAGTTACATAACTAACACCTACATTTTATTATTATTATTATTATGTATTTACACCACTCAAATCTTTCATATTACCACTATTTTAATTAAATAAAAAATACAGCATTTCATGCAAAAAAAAAGGAATTTATATAAATATGGAATTTTATATGTTAAATATGTTAAATTAAGAAAATCTTTTCCCAAATGACCTGCCTTCTAGCCCTTCTTGCATGGGTTTTGGGCCCGCCACTACCTCCTTACCATCCAAAATATTATATTGAGGAGTTTGATGATGTTTATTTTAATGAAGAAGAACAAATGTTTTATGTAATAACGTATTTTTCAACGGTGGTGGCCTTTAATCATAATGAACATGTTGTGAGATATGTACTTCCTGGCATAGAAATGAGACGAAAAAAAGAACACAAGCAAACACAGATCGTTTACGTGGTTCGATCCAACTGGATCTACGTTCACGGGAGGGAATCAATCAAATATTTCACTAAGGCAAAAGAAATGGAGAATACATAGCTTATACATAGAGATGAGCCCTCATCTTCCTTCGATGGCCTCCCTCTCAAGCGACACCTTGATACAAGGCCTCAAGATGCTCTCCTCCTCTCTAACTCTATAGCTATTCTCTCCTCCTTTGTGGTAGCTCAAGATATCTTCTCCCTTGCTCTCCTAGGTCTCACACCCTCTCTTTTTATAGAAGCAAGAGAGTGGTAGGTGGGAGGTAGGTGGGTGGTAGGTGGCCGGTAGGTGGCCGGTAGATGACCGGTAGGTGAGCGGTAGGTGAGATGTGGTAGGTGGCGGTGCCACATTACAAAATTGCCCTTTTACCTTAGTTCATTAATTGGGGGTCAAAATAACAATTCTCCACCTTGACCCTCAATTGAGAAGCTTCGAAGTAAAGATTCCCTCCACCTGGCCCCTGAGAGGGCCTCAGCCCTTGGTGAAGTTTACTAAGTCCAGACAGTGTCTGAACTTAGTTGTCGGTAGCACCTTGGTGAGCATATCAGCAGGATTTTCTTCAGTAGGTATCTTCTCCACTACTATTGAACCCTT
>JXCR01127667.1:0-12291 GCA_002079205.1 Phalaenopsis hybrid cultivar
TCGTATTTGCTGTTTAAGTAAGCTGGTGTGTGATCGGAGAAACTTGTTTTAGGTGTTTCCGGGACACCGAGAGTTGCTTGACAGTGGGCTGTGCGATGTGGTGGTCGTGGCATCTCCAAACATGACTCATTTTGAAATACTTATGGATATTATTAATCATCCAAGACCTCATCATGTTTTGGTGGAGAAGCCCCTGTGCACTACTGTACAGGATTGCAAAAAGGTGATTTGTGATATATTGATGTGTTCCTTTATTTTTGAATTAGATACATTAATTACACTTTTATATTGGGATTTTTACTGGTGCATGCAACTATATACAAATTTACTAAGATTTATAGGGCAGCTGTATAACAGTCCCCTAGCCCGAGTGTTATAAGGTAGTTGTATAACACATGGTGATAACACATGGTGAGGCGGTATAACTCGCGGTATAACACGCGGGGAATATTCCTCACGTGTTATATCGCGGGCTAGGGTAGTATTATAGGATAGATGTATAACACGTGGGCGACGTTATATCTTGCGGTATAACATGCATTGAATATTCTTCATTTGTTATACCGCGGGCTAGGAGTGTATAATTGTGTTATTATGGGTTATTAGTGTGTTATTATGTGTTATTAGTATGTTATTGGTGTATTATTAGTTTGTTATTTGTGTGTTATAGAACAAAAACAATTTATTTAGATGTCATAACTTATATTTATTAATAACTTATATAAGAATAATAAAATTTAGGACAGATGTATAATGGAGAAGTACATCGAAACCAAACACAAACCCGAAGAAATATTTCTTCCAAAAACCCTAGTTGCATGCGTCCGGAGCTGCGAAATATTTCTTCAGTTGGCAATTGAACAGTAGCGACTCCATCGAGTGTGAAAGCGGCGAGAAATTGATCAGGTTGTGTTTCGGGTCGGGTCGCGCACGGAGTTTTATTTATTTTCCCTATTTTCATCTGTGGGGCCGAGATTCCACGTGACTTCCGTTAATTGGACTTTGTAGACAATTATCCCTACGGAGTCCTGAGGTAATATTTTCTCATTTGAATGACATCCGTATAAATGGTGGCTACAATGGAAAGCTGGGGAGATTCCTCCAGCTAAGTGTCTTCTTTGAGATGTATTTCACTGTTTATCCGTAAAAATGGTGGCATTTTTTATGTGCGGTGATGGATTTTGGTGTTATAAGTGTAATAAATGCATGAGATGTTTCTACCTTATGTCACATTGTCTCACCCTTTTTTCAAGAGCAATTGTGTTTCATTTGGGAACAAATTTACAATAAANAAAAAATTGATCAGGTCGGGTCGCGCACAAAGTTTTATTTATTTTCCCTATTTTCATCTGTGGGGTCGAGATTCCACGTGGCTTCCGTTAATTGGACTCCGTAGACAACTATCTCTGCGGAGTCCTGAGGTAATATTTTCTCATTTGAATGACATCCGTATAAATGGTGGCTAGAACGGAAAGCTGTGGAGATTCCTCCAGCTGAATGTCTTCTTTGAGATGTATTTCACGATTTATCCGTAAAAATGGTGGCATTTTTTATGTGCAGTGATGGATTTTGGTGGTATAAGTGTAATAAATGCATGAGATGTTTCCACCTTATGTCACATTGTCTCACCCTTTTTTCAAGAGCAATTGTGTTTCATTTGGGAACAAATTTACAATAAATAGTATGTCCTTCTTTTCCTTGTATTGTTTTAAGAAAATTTGAATACATACACACAATGTGCATGCTTTTGAGTGGCATGTATGTAGATCTATACAGCATGCGTGAGTTGCAAATTTTTATTTCTTGAAGTTGCAAATCTTTTTATTGTGATTTAAATCATTCATTCTACCACACAATTTGTTTTATTGCAAAGCCGATGAAAAGTTGTTGTAACAAAGAAGTTATGCACGAAATTTAATTTTCTCACAAGTGATTGGAGTCAATTTGAAATACTTAATTGAATTGGCATAAGTTTTTTTAATCTCAGACATTAAATAACATATGAACTAAAATACACATGCAGAAAATTACAAATTAAAAAATTCTGCAACTTCTGTAACTACACGTAATGAAAGAAAATCTAAGTTGGATTAATGAAATCATTGAGGCCTTATTATTGAAAATTACTGGCAAAAAATAATGTGAAACCATTTAAACTATCTGCATACCTATCAATCTTTGGTTGTAGCATGTTGTTTTATGTGTTTTCTTTAAAACTATGACAGTGTGATTTGAGTCATCATAATGGTTTANCTTGTAACAAAGAAGTGATGCACGAAATTTAATTTTCTCACAAGTGATTGGAGTTCAATTTGAAATACTTAATTGAATTGGCATAAGTTTTTTTTATTGTCAGACATTAAATAACATATGAACTAAAATACACATGCAGAAAATTACAAATTAAAAAATTCTGCAACTTCTGTAACTACACGTAATGAAAGAAAATCTAAGTTGGATTAATGAAATCATTGAGACCTTATTATTGAAAATTACTGGCAAAAAAAAATGTGAAACCATTTAAACTATCTGCATACCTATCAATCTTGGGTTGTAGCATGTTGTTTTATGCGTTTTCTTTAAAACTATGACAGTGTGATTTTAGTTATCATAATGGTTTAAAAATAATTAGGATCATTTACATAGATTTTGTTTAGCCTTAATTTCTTCTGTATGACCCTGACTGCCTTATCTTATTTTGGAGTGCAATGGTATTATACATAAGCTCTGACTTTAGTTTTTGTAGATAATTTTTTGCCATCTTCCCATGTCCTGATAGTCTGCTAATCATATTTTAAGTCCATAATTTTTATTTTGACAAGTTCATTTTTTCGTACTTGTTTTTTATTTGTATATCATAAGATATTATTATTCTCATGTTAAAGAAAGATTAATAATTTATGTTGAAATGTATCACTTTATGTTTGTGCTCTTTTTGTTTGAAAAGTTGCATTAGCAAGCTATTTGGTTAAACTTACATGGAGCAAATAGTATCGTAGCATAGGGAATTATACCAATCATAATAAGCCAAACCAAGGGAATTATTGAAATTAGTTTGGTGCTTTGTATGAGTATGCCTTTTTTTTTTTTGAAAAATACTCTAATAGCATACGATGATGATGCTTGCTTCTCTTGATGTATTTCACATTTNCGCAAGAAAAAAAGTATTGTGATTGAAAAGATGTGAAATATGGCCAGTCATACTGTAATATAATTATTATAGATGATGATTCTCTTGGAGATGATGACAATGATGATGTGATTGCTATGAATCTTGATTCTCATGATGTATCTATATTTAAATTAATGCTCATCTTTAATCTCATTTCAAACAGTTGTTTTATGTCAATATTTAACATGGAGATTTGTGATTTTTCTTTAAAATAAACTAAATAAATATATTGACTGTTTTAATCATACTTATGAGTTATTTTTAATTTTATGATTTTTCTAATATTAATTCTTTCAAATTCTGTTCATCTTCTATTTTAATATTTTCACTCATTTTCATGCTTAACTTAGTTATCAACATATATTATTTGCCCAACACTCTGCCTTCTATAACATTTCCAACTCAGTGTAATTATATAAAATTTTTCATGGAAATCTCCCATATATTTTTTTTATCTTATAATACTATTGAGACACCTTTGCATTTTAACCATAAAATTTTAGCCCTTAAATTTATATCCTTATCTATATGTTCTTCCTTCTAAATTATTGACCTAATACATTTAAAGCTATCACATCAACAAGCTTTTTCACGATAATATTTCTATCTTTAAACTCTCTAATAGCTGATATCTCATAGCTTGCACACACCTCAATGTTGAAATATGTGAGAAAGTACTAAATGATAGTTTGTATCAGTTTTATAAAGTTTCTAAATATTATATATATGGGGAAAATTCTTAATATATTTCATCTTGCAGTAATTTCAAAAAATTTCTGATCTCTATTTCTCCTTCCAATGGTGAATTGAAAATCAGGTCTAACCTACACTGCAGTTCTCGATTCTATTATCTTTTAAAAATTGGTTGCTCAGATATACAAATTATTTTGTCAGTCAATTTTAATGTTTTGTCGCAAGGTACAATTTGAGTTGATTTGTCCACCATGTTTTTGATGTTACTTAATACAACTAATATCAAGGATATCTCACGTTAGTTCTGCGTCAAGATAAAGCTATGGATGCAATTATCATGTTGGGCAAAAATTATTTATAATTTTCACTCTTTTTTATAGGCAAAGTTCCTGCAAATTCTGAGAGTTTGGAGTCATTGGAAATCACTAGCAGCTCCAGAATTATGATGATACCATCTTATAGTCAGCTTCGGGCTGTAATTTAAATTTAATTTTCCATTGCATGCACTGAGTTGTATGGAAACCAAGATATATCCTAGAAATGCTTTTTTTAAAGGATAGTGTTCACTTTGTGTAGCACAACATAAAGTAATTTTGTTTTTCTTTTTTGAGTCCTTCCTATTAATATCTAATAATTCATAGTAAATGACCCTGTTGATGAAGATAATTAAAATATTAAGAACTTTGAATTTTTCTTAATACTTGTTAAAGACAGAGTACATTTCAAGTGATGAAGACTGAATTGTCATTTGAGATTTTTTTACACTACTTTTTGTTGTTTTAGTAGCCGTTTGGGATCACTGTCATGTTATATTTTCTTCTTTTTTTTTAATTAATTTTATTTGTGTTTTGGTTGGAAATAAAACTTGTCTTGATATGTTTGATCAAGATATGTTGTTATTTAAAACCACTGAAAGCTTCTAAAAGTTGTTTCAAATATTCTTAAAAATCTATTAATTTGTATTCAGAAGAAAAAAATTATAATATGTAAGAAATTCAGTGAACAAACGTGTTTTTAAAATAAAGTAAAATAAAATCAAAAGCGATAAAAACTTTGATAGTTAAACGGCACTTAGTCTATTTAGCAAATTCTTTGACATGAGTTTTCTTCTCTAACATCATGGCTTGTGGTGGTAGCTCTTAGGTGTTTTGTTTTCCTCTAGATCTCATTTATATATTCTTATGATCGAATTTTAACCATGCAATCAAATTTTCTGTTTTGACATATAATATTGAATAGAATGTGACACTTACAAAACCTGAATCATATGTTGTACCAAACTTAATGACGGGTCCTCCTGCTGCCTTGTCTATGGGAAAATCTCCACTCAACGTTGGAGGATAAGTGACGTTGTTGCTTTGGGAAGGTGCCTCTTGAAGGTATGAAGTAGCATTTTTTTATACTATGAATTGCTTTTTACATGCATATTTGGATGTATGAATATGGTCTATTGTCAGCGCTATTTTTGTTTGGAGGGAGTTGCCCGTAAGAACCTGTTGGTCACCAGAATCAAAATCTCGTCGTCCGCTTCGGAAGGACGTTTTAATTTACATATATATTTAGCTTTAGAAAAATATGAAATCAAACTGTCCTCATATTTTTCATAGTTTAAACGAAAGAGTGTTGTACCTCAAATCCTGTACCTATCCCGAAGGATAAACAGAAGACTTGAGGATGAGGCTCGATCAAATAAACTAAGGAATATATGACATTCGTTTGGTCTGCGAAACCCTTGTATATGCCAATAAGTTCTCCTATTTAATATAAAGAATTAAATAAAGTTTATATTAAGTTGGGTTCAGACATGCTTCCTATAAGGGCAAACACCTGTAGTTAATTACATTTTAAATGACCAAAATCACCTAAGAAGACTCTCGATACAAATCAGGAAATATTATCTTCAAGGAGTTTCAAAGGGTAGGACTTTTCAATGAGATCGGACGTAGAGATGTGAAAGGGGATTGGTTCAAATTTGGAACATTTTATTGTAGAGTCCAAAGAAGGAAGAACTAGGGGATGTCATGGATCTAAAGGAGATCCCCGGTGACTTCCCAAGCTATTTTAATGTTTGGCTTCATTTCTGAGGAGAAATATTTAGGTATTTCATCCTGTCAATTTTATTAGTTAGGGCTTACATTCATGTGAAACGATCACACAAATAACCTGGAAGTCGTGACAGACGACAACCTCAGAATCATAAGACGAGTTAGGGTTTATATTCTATAGCAGAGCTGTACAAAAGCTTAAAGATAAGGTGAGGATTTACGTTGCATAAGCAAGCGACCTCAAAGTCCTATGATTTTGTTGTTTAAGTTTAAGGAAGGAAGATTGGTTTAGCTGGGGAAGACAGGTTTTGCTGTTGAAGATGGTCGTGCTACCCACCATGATAGCTCCAAGCTCCTTGCCGCGACGAGTTTGAGTTTTCTAGTGTGTCAAGTAATAATGTCAAATCAGGTGGCCCTATGGTTGAAGTTCTTTAAATTTTATGGAGGGGTATATTAAAGTTGATTAGAGGGACACCGATTAGGATCCTACGATTCTCTCGTTCCGACACCACTACGTATTAAAGTTGATTAGAGCGACACCGGTTAGGATCCTACAGTTCCCTCGTTCCAGCATCACTATTGTTATAATATCAAATCAGGTGGCCTTATGGTTGAAGTTCTTTAAATTTTATAGAGGGCATATTAAAGTTATGTCAAATCAGGTGGCCTTATGGTTGAAGTTCTTTAAATTTTATGGGGGCATGTTAAAGTTGATTAGGGTGAACACCGGTTAGGATCCTACGGTTCCCTCGTTCCGACACCGCTACTTTCTATTGGATTCACTTAGTGTCGAGTTAGGATCCTACGGTTCTCTCATTCCGGCACCACTTTTTTCTATTGGATTCACTTAGTCCAAAATTAGGATCCTACGGTTCCCTCTTTCCGGCATCACTATTTTCTATTGGATTCACTTAGTCCAAATGATGGGTCCTACGGTTCCCTCGTTCCGGCATCACTATTTTCTATTGGATTCACTTAGTCCAAATGGTTTGCGGTTCCCTCGTTCCGGCATCACTATTTTCTATTGGATTCACTTAGTTCAAATGAACTTACAGGTCCCTCGTTCCGGCACCACTATTTTCTATTGGATTCACTTAGTCCAAATGAACTTACTAAACCTTGTTCCGACACCACTATTTTCTTATTGGATTCACTTAGTCCAAATGAACTTACTAAACTCAACTTAATGAGTTCCATAATTTCATTTGGTCGTGGAAAGCCTCGTTAGCAACCGTAGGTTACCTCCTCCGAGGGATTCCTGATCATCCGATAGAGACATATTAGTTTAGTTGCAATTGTAGTTTTGTGTGATGTTTGTGATTAAATTTTGAGTTTTTTTATATTTTGAATGTTGTGGCGATGAACTTTATCTTGATTGATTTTAGTTTTAGTTTTGGTTTTGGTTTTGTGGCTATCCTAATAGCTTTAGTTTTCATGCAGGGTGACATCGTTGTTTAACATGAAAATTTGTGTAAGAATAAAAGTACAAGAAATACAACTTTGAAAATTGTAAAAGCGTACCTGGCGAGTCTTTTCGTTCCACCACTTGAAACTCAAAATGCATGTGAGGGCAGTTCATGTAGAAGCAAAAAAGTAAGGTTTTTGTACTTTTCCTAACCCCTATGTCATATCTTGGGGGGTCCTTAAGAGTTTAATTAAAGATGATTTTGTCAAGCAAAACATATTAAGTTTAGTATTCTCTTCATTCCTACAATCCCACATACTTTATTAGCCATAGCTCATTACTTTGCTTCAACAGTACTCATTGCCTCCATTTTTTGTTTCTTTGTCAGGTAACCCGTTTTTCACATACATAAATACAATGTATGAAAGTCGATCTACAGTCAACAACCGAGCCTGTGCCTAATCCGGGCCAATGCATGCCTTTATATTATGTTGTGTGGCCTTCTAATAAAGTAAGCCCTTACCTGGTTTACTTTTAGGTGTTACTAATATTGTTAATTGCTTCAAACTGTTTCTCATCGGGAGAATCCATAAATTGACTTATCAAATTTACAATAAAAATGATCTGTAGTTGTATATGTAAAAGTTTATCAACTTTTCCTTCATTTGATATCGAGTTGTATTCACTGTCACCTTATAATCACCTAACATTTGATTTGGATCAATTAGAGTGTATAGGCCTACAACCATTGATCCTAGTTTCTTCTAGGAGGTCAAGAACAGACATCCTTTGGGAAGTAACAATCCTTTTTTTTTAATCTAGCAACCTTCTTGCCAAAGAAATGCCTCAAAGATCCTAATTCTTTGGTCACAAAGATTGATGGAGGGAAGCTATCAACTGGTTTTTTTCATCTACATCAGCTTCTGTGAGATTGTCCATATATACAATCAGTATGGCTATCTTCCAATCATTTGAATGTCTGAAGAACATTATATGATCCTCTTTCCCTGGAGTATACCCTTGAATTTTAATAAATAGTGTAAACTTCTTAAACCACGGTCCATGTGACGACTTAAACTAGTACAAGGGTTTTTTTAGTTTACACAATTGTATCAAACTTCTCATTAAAACTCAATGTTACATCCATACCTTTCTTTCTCAAAGTCCCCACCGAGGAAGTCATTTTTTATATCGAGCTATTGCAGTAGCAAGTCAAGATTAACTACATGTGATAGAAGTGCCTTGATGGATTTTAGTTTTGTAATTGGAGTGAATGTTTCTAAAAATCAATTTCATATGTCCGAACAAATTCCTTAGCAACCAGTCTAGCTTTATATCGTTCCCAATAGCCATCAGAATTATACGTGATTCGAAACGCTTATTTGCATCCGATATTTGTCCTTTTTTTCTAGATAGTTCAACCACTTCCCATGTGCCTTTTTTTCAAAAGCTTTTATATATTCGAAAGAAGTCTCCTTCTACTTGAGAACTTTTAGAGTACTGTGCATACTTCTAGGAATCACCATATGCGATATTTTTTAGGTAAAAACACAGAATGTGTGTGAGATGTTTTCATATGACATATAATGGGACAATGGATCTTGGTTAAAGACATTTCCCAGTGCCAAGGTTAGGCTCATTAGGATCAGGACTGAAATTAGGATCATATTTAGGACCAACAGACTTCAAGTTTGAAGATGAAGTGGACTGAATATGAGAAAAAAGACTAGTGAGGACATTACCTAGGTTTGCAGATTTGGGGCAGGGCAGGGCAGTGCAAAGAATTCGTAGACATTTAATTTTGTGTTGTACTCTATTGTGAGCAGAAGAGATAAAATGGTGACATTATTGTCATTTTTTTCATGGTTCTTCATTGTTATGAACATCATGAGATGGCATTGTAGTAACTATAATATCTAAAAAATTCACCGTACTCACTCCTTATCTAATATTGCTTGGGTTTTTATTTGAATAATTACAGTTTGAAGCATGCTATTTTGGTATTATTTGTTTTGAAGAAAATCATGAAACTCAGCATACACTTTTTTGTTATATTCTTCCCCTTGAAGATGAGATGAAAAAAATAATTATAATTCAATCCATATTGACAAATATATTTTTTTTTAAATTGAGATCAAAACAGTTATACATTTTCTTTGTTAAGAGCATAACAAACAAACACCGTTTTTAGTTCGAGGTTCAAGTTTTTCTTGATTATGAATTTGGATAAATACAATACACTCAAATATCTTTAGCAGTAGGGAGGATGAGAGTTGGCTTTCTAGTATTTTTTTTTGGTGAAATGTCAAAAAGAGTTTTAATGGCAAATATCTTATTGGGTGTTCTTTTTATGAGCAGTGCGAACGATTTCATCCTAAAAATATTTAGACGATTGATAAATAGTAATGTCTAATATACATCCAGTAAGTGTTTGTTTTTTTTTTTTTCAATCAACTCATTTTATTGAGTGTCGACATGAGCTTTATGAATAGTTTATTTTTCAAGAAAGAATTAACCAAAGGTGTTTGTGAAATACTCTCGGCCGTTGTAGCTTCATAATATTTGAAATTGCATTTGTGTCGTGATGTAAAATTTTAAAAAAAAAATTTACTTCAAATATTTCTTTGATTAGATAAACGTAACATAATCTAGTATGGTTATAAGTGAAAGTGGCAAATATTCTTTTCCCACAAGTCTTCNTGTAGAGTCCAAAGAAGGAAAAACTAGGGGATGTCATGGATCCAGGGGAGAACCCTGATGACTTCCCAAACTATCCTAATGTTTGCTTCGTTTATAAGGAGAAATATTTAGGTGTTTCATCCTATCAACTTTATTAGTTAAGGCTTATATTTGTGTGAAACGATCACACAAATAGCCTGAAAGATGTGAGGATTTAGGTCGTGACAAACGACAACCTCGGAATCCTAAGACGAGTTAGGGCTTATATTGTATAGCAGGGATGTACAAAAGCCTAAAGATAAGGTGGGGATTTATGTTGCATAAGCAAGCAACCTCGAAGTCATATGGCTTTGTTGTTTAAGTTTAAGGAAGGAAGATTGGTTTAGCTTGGGAAGACGGGTTCTGCTATTGAAGATGGTTGTGCTGCCCACCATGCTAGCTCCAAGCTCCTTGCTACGATGAGTTTAAGTTCTCTAGTGTGCCAAGTTATGATGTTAAATCAGATGTCCTTATGGTTGACGTTCTTTAAATTTTATGGGGGCATATTAAAGGTGATTAAAACGACACTCGTTAGGATGCTACAGTTTCCTCGTTTCGTCAACAATATTTTCCATTGGATTCACTTAGTCCAAATGAACTTACTAAACTCAATTTAATGAGTTCCATAATTTCATTTAGACTGTGGGAAGTCTTGTTGACAACCGTAGGTTACCTCCTCCGAGGGATTTCTGATCATCCGATAGAGACATCTTAATTTAGCTGTAATTGTAGTTTTGTGTGATGTTTGTGATTAAATTTTGAGTTGTTTTATATTTTGAATGTTGTGGGGGTGAATTTTATCTTGGTTGATTTTAGTTTTAGTTTTGGTTTTGGCTTTCCATGCAAATTTGTATAAGCACAAAATTATAACATAAAAGTACAAGAAAGACAACTCTGAAAACTACAAAAGCATAAATGGCGAGTCTTCTCGTTCCACCACCTGAAACTTAAAATGCATGTCAGGGCAATTTATATAGAGGCAAAAGGTAAGGTTTTGGTAGTTTTCCTAACCCTATGTCATATCTTGGTGGGTCCTTATGAGTTTAATTAAGGATAATTTTGTCAAGCCAAACATATTGAGTTTAGTAGATCTTCAAGATATCCAACAGATCTAGAGAAAGAAGCAGATTTGTGCTACTCTCTCGCTGCCTGGTGGAAATCCCCGAGTTCTTTTAAACTTATTATGTTGTTTAATAAGTCATCCTGTAAATACCTTTAATGCTCAGTGAGCACTAATGTCTCAATTATCCCTAAGAATAGGGTAATTATCACTTGTGATTTAATTTACGAATTATGTGGGCGAAGATCCTTAAAGAGACAAGTTAGTGTTGTTGGAACACTTAGCCAAATTTTAACCCTAATTGGGCTTGTAGTGTTTGAAAGGTATTCTAATTTTTAATGATATTTACTTTTCTAACCTTCATCTAAATGAAACTTGATTTAGCCTAAGTCACTACTAAGCCCTTAAGACCTAGGTGAGTGTCTTATGTTAAGCTTTAGGTGGTTATAATTCATGATTTGAATTTTATTTGAAAATCAAAATAGGGGTAATTTAAATGAAACTTGATTTAGCCTAAGTCACTACTAAGCCGAAGACCTAGGTGAGTGTCTTAATTAGTTTTGAAAAGGTTAAGCTTTAGGTGATCATGACTCATATTTGAAATTCATTTGAAAATCAAAAAGGGGTAGGTTTTAGGTGGTCATGATTCATGATTTGGATCTTATTTGAAAATCAAAATAGGGGTATTAAATTGATTGATTATTGACTTCAAAAGTCATACCCCTAAGTTCTAGGTTCATTTTATTTTAAAAAACTTCCAAATTTTAACAATTTAGAAATTGATTAACCTATCTTTTTAATTAAGAAAGTGAGGTTGGTTTCTACAAATTAACCCCTTGTATTTCAAACATCAAATAAATTGATTAATATGAGAGGTTACCCATTTTTCTTCTTGAATTAAGCCTAAATATTAATTAAGGCTAAATTTCCAAAATTACACATTTGCCCCTAAGGCTCTAACACTTCATATTTGTCAAATTCAATTCAAATGACTTTGAAATTTTTATCCTACCTCATTCATGGGTAAATTTAAGACATAAAAGCAGAAAATGTGATTTTTCAAAATTTAATTTAATTTATATAATTATTTTTATGCAAAAATAGAATTTTTCAAAGAAAATTCCTAACTTGACCAAGGTAAATCCTAATTCCTTGAAATTTTTACTGGAGGTAGACCTAGACTAGGGAAGCCTTTGGA
>JXCR01127667.1:13595-29543 GCA_002079205.1 Phalaenopsis hybrid cultivar
TGGCCGGCCGGCCAGGGGGAGGTGGCTAGGAGCTCAGGGAACCCAGATGAATCCATCACAGCAATTTAATGCAAATGTGCTTGGATTTGGCAAAAATATCTTAAGCATGTGCATTTTTGGAAATAAGATCCCTTAATTTGGGGGACCTTTGGTCCATGGCTTGATTTAGGTTGTTTAATGGTATTTGGACTGGTCATTAGGTCCAACTAATGGCTGTGGTGGAGTTAATTTGGTGGCCTTAGGGTGGTTATGTCACATTTTGTGTATGGGTCCAAGTGGGTGCAAATGACCAAAACTTGGGTTTGGGATAGGTTAGCCATGTCAATTGGCTCAATTTATTATTGCATTTGGTGTAGATGATCACAAGGAACAACTTTGATGAAGGATGGAAATGGTTTTGAGTTCAATTGGGGGGGTCAATTTGAAGAAATTTTGAACTTTAATCAATTTGGTCATGTTGGGCTAGGCTTGGGTCTAGCTTGGGTTAGCCTTGGGCTAGGTCCAAATTGATTGCTATAAATGGTCAATAGGGTCCTCATGAAGAGTTTTGAATATGAATTGGATGCCAATTTGGAGGTTAATTCAANTTAGTTTATTATTTGTGAGAATTAGGTGCATTTTAAATGATTTAACCCATGAAATTATTTCCAAAAGGTTCCCTAGTAATCATAAACCTTCCAAAATTTTCTTGGAATTTTCTAATCAACATGCTAATTTCCATGATTAATTTATGCAAATAGAAGACACAAACTTGAAAAATATGGATCTCTGTCTAGGAACCTCCTCTTACTTTGGAAAAATCAGAGAATGTTTCCCTTGACATAGGCTACAACATGCCAAAAATTCAAGCTATGGTGATAAGTCTACATGCATGGATAATCAAAAGATTCAAATCAGTGTTTAATTAATTAAAAATAAAATATACACCACATGGACTTAAAATTATTTTCACATTGTTCTCCTCTGTTCACTGAGTAAGAAGATATTTTTTATTTTATTTTTGTGATTTTTCTACACAAAGTTATAGATTTTTGAAGATAAGAGAGTTTAAATAAATAAAAAAGCCCTATTTTCCTACTTATCCACGCGGCACCTTGTCAACCTACGGCATCTCTGAAGCTCCACGCGGCGCGTTCCCAATTGACGCTGCCATCAACTGCAGCAGCCACGCGTCCCGCTATTTGTGTAAAGAAGCGATGTCCGGCTTCATCTTGGTCGTCCATTCGATACACACTTGATCAAACAACTCCACGTCATCATCCCCGATAGAGTGATCACGTGACCGTCCACACTAAAATCCTAAGATCTCATCCTAGACTCAACCAAATCACTTTGGGTTTAATCCTATCGACTCGTCGAAGTGAGACGAACACATCCATACGGTAATCATGTAATTAAATTAAGCCTAATCAAATAGAGAATCAAAATAGGCTCGGAAGGGAGAGAAGTTTTATACCTTTGCTCTGAGAAGTGAAGCTTTAATCAGAGGGTCTTGGCACGTTTGTTGGGGTCCAAGGAGGCTAGGGATTAAGCCTCTTGTCTTTGTGTAAGGCCTAGGTATGATTTCGATCAAGCCCGATTTCATGTGTTGGTCTAGAGCTATGTTAGAGGCTCTGTGAGAGGGGGATTTCATGGGGCTTTAGCTTCTCTTGCTGTTGTGAAGGTGTTGGCACAAGCAATTGAAGTTTGGTGGACTGTGGAAGTGTAATGAGCTTTGTCCTGGTTTTTGGCTGAGGTTTGAGCTCAAAATTGAGCTTCCATAGTGGAATTGAGTGGGGGAGGAGGGTTGGATTGCACTGAGGGGATCTTAGGGAGGCTCTGTGAGAAGTTTGGGAGGCTCTCTCTAAGAAATTTTCAGTACTTTGTTTAATGACCATGGAGGTGGCCTTTTATAAAAATGGGGTTATGGTGGCTGTCATGGCCAATTAGGAGGTGTAATGTGGTGCTTAGGTGGAGGGCAGAGGAGCTCCATAGTTTGATTTGAATGAGTTGGCCTCTAGATTTGATTTGGGTGAAGCTCCATGCGGGTGGCTCTCAGTTTGGCTATTTTTTTGCCGCTAGGCTGGCCGGCCGGCCAGGAGGAGGTGGTTAGGTGTTCAGGGCATCCAGAGGAATCTATCACAACAATTTAATGCAAATGTGTTTTGATTTAGCAAGAATATCTTAAGCATGTGTATTTTTTGGAATAAGATCCCTTAATTTGGGGGACATTTGGTTCATGGCTTAGTTTAGGTGGTTAGATGGGTTTTGGCTCAGTCTTAGGGTCTAACCAATGGCTGAGCTGGGTTAATTTGGTGACTTTAGGGTAGTTAGGTAATCTTTAATGCATAGGTTCAATGTGAGTTCAAGTGATAAAATTTTGGGTTTGGTCTAGGTTAGCCATGTAAAATGACCCAATTGATTGAGGTTTGTTTGTGGGTTATGTTGGGAAAAGAATTTGTTGGTAACAAAATTTGTTGGATGCAAGGTGCATCTCTTCGAAGCAGCTTGGATGACCACATGTGGTTATGTTTCATGTGGCTTATGTTGGAAATTTTGTTAGAATCTATATGGGAATTTATATGAGAGGATTGTTGGAATCTTTATGCTTATATAAGACTTTTAATGACATTACTTACTTGCTTCGGCATACCTTTTTATTTTGACATACTTGTTCATGAGTACAAAATGAGCCTACATGTTGCATTGAATTTATATTCTATTTATCTTGTTTTTATACTTTTTATGTCTATTAATTTTTTTGAGAAAACTATGGAGCAGCTTGGATGACCAAAGAACTTTGTTGCCGGCAAACATTGCTTTCGCACTTTGGTAAGTTGAGTTTCTTTATTTCCTTTAGCTTTTTACTAATCTACTCTTTTTTTTTAATAAATGCATGACGATGAGCTCCAGGTATTCAGGGAAGTCTTGCTAAGTGATGTGTCGATGCGGGCTACCGTCCTTGCTACTCACGTCACGACAGACACATAGCTACGGGCGATAGTTCTACAGGTGATTCCGGTGGGGACACAGACCGGAAACTGCAAATTCTTCAGGTGGGCCAATAGTACAATTGTTTCTACGATATCCCAATCGGACACCGCTGCTCGGAGTTCGACAGTATCACAACGGGAGAACACTGCATGTGGTTCGAGTGTTTCCGTTTCTACGATATCACAATTGGACATGTTTGCTCGGGGTTCTTTGGGAACATAATCGGGCAACATTCGTCGTAATATGCTTTTACATTTTAAAGTCAATATTATCATTTTTTTCTTTGTAACTTTAACATGTTATGTTTTACTTTTTTTTGGGTTTCATTATAATTCATATTAGTGTGTGAATACGTACTTCACTTTCATATATGTCACTATATTTATTTGATGTAATCAGAACTTTTTGAGTTATATAAATATAATTCCAACTCCTTTGCATTTTTATCTTGAAATTTGAGAAAATAACAAATTCTGCGTGACAAATTATTCTTTCAATTAAAAAAATCTACGAATAAACTATTTACAAAACAAACTGTTACTGCTAAACAACTTATTCGAAACAACAGAGCAGAATGTTCATTTATCTAAAAATAAAGCAAAAGCCAAATAGTCAGCCATCAGCTCTATCAGCCGCTTGTCCCGAGCCAGCTTCTTGTCCCAAACAGACTACAGAGGATCATCCATATTTTCATCGCTTATCCATCCGAGCTCTTTTTTACTCACCGGAAACACCATTTTCNAGACTGAAACATATCAGTGAGTTATACGATTTCTTTTAATTTTTTTATATACAAATTTTATTAATTAAGAAGGTGATAATATTAACAATTAAAGTTTATGAATTTAATACAAGCACTGTATGTGAAAGTTTTGGTGCGAAGAAGAAGAGAGACGGTTCTTGCGTGCGGGTAAGGGCAGTGTAAAAGTCTCATACTTCTTANTGACTGAAACATATAAGTGAGTTATACGATTTCTTTTAATTTTTTTATATACAAATTTTATTAATTAAGAAGGTTATAAAATTAACAATTAAAGTTTATGAATTTAATACAAGCACTGTATGTGAAAGTTTTTGGTGCGAAGAAGAAGAGAGACGGTTCTTGCGTGCGGGTAAGGGCAGTGTAAAAGTCTCATCCTTCTTAGAGGATGGTTACACTGGTCACATAGGCATTAGAGGGAGAAGCATAGAGACGGTGGTGAGGTCAGTTGTAGGAGAAATATTGGGGTAAAGCCAACCATCTGATATAGTAGGGTGAGTTCATGAGCACTTTTATAGACTGGTTCACACCACTATTAGCTAGGAGACAAATACATGACAAGTTTATCTTGTTGGTACAGGATGATCGCTCAATAATAGAGTATGAAGTAGAATACATTATGCTCTCAAGCNTGGAGAAATATTGGGGTAAAGCCAACCATCTGATATAGTAGGGCGAGTTCATGAGCACTTTTATAGACTCGTTCACACCACTATTAGCTAGGAGACAAATACATGAAAAGTTTATCTTGTTGGTACAGGATGATCGCTCAATAATAGAGTATGAAGTAGAATACATTATGCTCTCAAGCTATGCAATCCAGTCAATTTCAAATGCAGAGCGGTGCCTCCAATTTTTGTCTGTGCTGAATAATATGATTTGACAGTCAATGATTCTTCTTGAAATTGATGATTATTTTATGTTGGTAGAGAGTCAGGAGAATTAAGCTGGATCTAGAAGCTACTTAGAGTATGAGAGACATTTAGAAGATAAGAAATTTAGTGGGATTTAGGTTTTCTTGAGACTTTCAGAACAGATTGTCCTTCTAGTAAGGTAATGTAGGTGCAAAAAAGGCTAGATTCAGCAGGTTGGCATTGAGTTTGAAGTAACAAAATGTGAAATGTGGAAGGTTTTATAACGGCGAATGTCTGTTTGGATGCAACACTTACTTTTGTTATCACTAGGCAGAACATATCTCAAGTAATTGCCCTAAATTGGCTTAAAAAGTCTTAGCATATTCTAGGGGCAGTGTCGCACCACCTCATAAGAGCTTTGGCAGATCGGAGGTAGCTGAATCTTTAGGATTTATGCTAAATTCAGACCAAACTTAGCAAAAGGTCCAGCCTAGAGTATATACACATTTGCAATAAAATAGCTAAAAACTCCCTTAATCTCGTCATAGGTATATTTTAGTCTCAATAATTCTTGTCATATAACATAAAACGTAGTAAGAATTTAGATATATTAATAAACCGACTCTAAATATTTATTTCAATGATTTTAATGGTTGATATAAGNTTTTGCAATAAAAAAGCTAATCTCGTCATAGGTATATTTTAGTCTCAATAATTCTTGTCATATAACATAAAACATAGTAAGAATTTAGATATATTAATAAACCGACTCTAAATATTTATTTCAATGATTTTAATGGTTGATATAAGTTGATGAGAGTATGGTTTGACTCGGAAGCATCATACTCTCTAGAGCTGAAGAACTGATTAAAGTGATGTGATTAATATCCTTTATGTACCTGTTATATTATCAGTGAGAATGTCAAATGATACTTTTCTGAAAGTCAATCATTCATGTGAGGTGAAGTTAATGATTGGTGGAAAATATTTTGATGCAAAANACCTTCATATACCTGTTATATTATCAGTGAGAATGTCAAACGATACTTTTCTGAAAGTCAATCATTCATGTGAGGTGAAGTTAATGATTGGTGGAAAATATTTTGATGCAAAACTTGTTAGGTTACCCCAGGTGGAGTTTGAGGTAATTTTAGACATGGATTGGATGTCTAAAATTTTTGGTTGCAATAAAATAAACTGTCAAAATAAATTTACCTTGAGAGACAGAAGTTAAATTTATGGCCAGATGAGATTATCATCCATGATAATTACCTGTTTGTGTCACACCCCAACTAACCCTCCTTTATGGATCGGTTGAGGTGCGATAGAGGCGTACGATTTGATTAGATTAACTCTCATCAATCTTCGTCTTGACTTGCATAAACCCGTCATGACCCATTACGCCCTTGCGAAAATGCGAAATGCGAAATTTTAGTTTCTAGTTCAACTCTATTACTAAAAATTGCAATTTTTATCTGATACCCAATGAATTTATTCTATTTTTTTGATGCAGCTAATTTCCACGTTTTTATTTCTTGAATTTCTTAATTCAATTNTATTTCTAATTGCATTAATTTTAATTCAGCACCGCCACAATTTTTTACGGGGACTTTTCTGGAGGAAATCCGAGAAATGGTTGACACACATTTATAGTTAACTCATGGTATAACAGAGATAATGCCTGTTATTTTGGATGAATACAACTTATCGCATGACAATGAATATATCCCGAGGGCAATGTTTGATATATCATACACCAGCGTTAGTATATTCAGGATGTCTTGGTCGGTCATCTAACGAGAGCATATAATTGTTTTAGGCTTCCAACAGAGGCTTTTATACAGTTGAGAGATTTATTGATTAAGAGATGACTACTAACTGATATTAAGAATATATAGGTTGCAGAACAATTAGGAATTTTTCTTCAAGGCGTCACACACGCTCATATTTACATTAAACTCTGTGAATTTTTCCAGCAGTCGCTAGAAACATTGAGTAGATACTTCAATAGTGTTACAAGCGATTTCATTACTATTAAAAGAATTTTTTAATTTGTCCCTGAGAGAAGCGATATGTGACACTTTCATACGAACAACTGCATAGTTTTATCCATATTTTCAAAAACGTTATAGGAGCAATTGATGGAACTCACATCCCTGCAGTGGTTAGTAGAGATGCACAAAATAGGTACCGTTACAGAAAAAAGATTTAGCCAGGGATGTCACTTTCATTGAAATGGAGATGTACAAAAACATGATCAAATCCTAGGATTGCTTGGCAATTACTTTTGAAAAATCCAAATATGTTGAGATAGAAAAAATGATGATCATGATGGAGGAGAAAGAAGTATTCAATCAGATAAAGCACAGAAAATTCCTCAATCACTTACTACTGAAGTTAAGAGGGCCATTAGAGCTACTCTGCTTACCCAGCCAACACAGAGGTATCCTCTATTGTATTGTTTGTTGCTAACAGAAGCTAATGAACTAGAGTGGGGAGGCTAATCAAGTTGAAGATTTAAAAAAAGTTTGACTTGCCTTGGATGATGAAATGCAATCCTTGTAGTCAAATTGAACTAGAGATTTGGTGGTATTACCAGATGACAAAAAGGAACTATACAACAAGTGTGCCTACATGCTGAAAGAGGAGTCAGATAGCAGAAAGTGCTATAAGACAAGACATGTTCTGAAAGGGTTCCTACAGAAAGAAGTAGACTACGTTAAAATTTTTCTTCTATTTTGAAGATGACAACTGACAAAGGTGGGTTGAGTTTGGTAACAGAAAAATATTTATATTTGGAGCAGATGAATGTAAAAACAACTTTTTTACATGAAAATATGGAGGTGAAATTATATATTGTGCAACTGCATGGTTATGAGGTTGCAGGAAAAGAAGATTTGGTCTGCAGGTTGAAGAANACATGAAAACTGACTTTCAAAGGGATCACAAATCGTCCAATGACAATTACATACAAGATCCTAGATACACTACACAAAGAAGAGAAAAAAAAAAGTATTACTTCTTCAAAAATCTATAAACTGAAAATTATCATACTAATGATTTTTATATGAACATAATTTTTTCAATATTAAAGATCCTGTAGTGATGAAGAAACTTCTAAAAGGAATGTTGATCCGTGGTGACCCCAGTTCAAAATCATCGCCAAATGAGAATATTTTCATCCATAGTGAAAAGTAAAAAAGTACCACTAAATTGCCAAAATGGCCTAATGAACGCAATATTGTTCTTGCATAGTTGTTGCTTGAATAATTCCAATATGGACATATGATAGAAGTCAGAATGAGGAGAGCTTATTGGCTTGTCGTTGTCGACGCACTAAACAGATGATTATACACCACTTATACTGAACTAATGGTTATGGCGTGCTTCAAAAATATGAGTTGATTTTCGAGTAGTGTATTAGCTATCTAACCACAGTGGCTGGGTTTAGGATGAAGATATGCATCTACCGATAACAACTGATGAAAACTAAGAAGAAATTATTAAGGTAAGATATCATACCGGTTGCATATTTGAAATTAATCAATTTTAAGTATTTGTTTTGAAAAAAAAATTGTAGGTTGCCCCAAAGTTGAAACGCTATCGGAGGAATCCTTTTCACCAGTATGATATTTTTAAAAGAATTTGCTCTTAAAATATTGCAACCGTTGTTGGAGCCGTTGGTTCCAAACCCGGCTTCTCTCTAGAGGAAACCGAAGAAGTGGAAGTTACTAGACTGGTTGATAAATTTATGACCGTAAATGGAATAAGTTACTTAAATGAATTGGATGTGCCAGGTTCAAAGTCAAACTTTCAATTAGACACGGATTTTAGCATGCGAGAAGTATCCGATTAATCGAGCGGTAGCAAACGATCAAGAGTTATTGCAACAAACAATCTACTAAAAGAAGAGATATATCGAACCTGAAAGTGTTACTTCAGATAGTTAACAAAAACATAGAGTTATTTCAACTACAATGCTATCGTCACTCTCCATTCATCACCATTGAATTTGGCCAAGCTTTGGAGCTTTCCAAACATTTCCAACGAAGCCGTAATTGCGGTCAATGAAGCATTAAAGACGGACAAAGTTGACAAAGCTTTTATCATGACAACTAATGGGCCGCAGTTATACCATTGGATTGAACATGTTATTGGGGCTCCCCAGCCTAGATTTGATTGCTTATTTAATTGTTTTAAGTGTGCTTGTTTTTTCTTCATTTTTATTTAATCTTTCGGTCAACTATTGTTGTTTTTTTTATTGTATGCCTTCATGTTTTTGAAATAATGCTATCTTTGTGTGGTTTTTATTAGATTGTTTGAAGGTATTTCCACCCAAATTTCTTTATGTACTCCTAAACTTTGCCTCTCCACATTTATACCATTCAAATGGAGTGGATCTATGTAACTCTTCGTTAAAGATTAACTCCACATATCTAAATTGGTTGAATTCATTATTTGCAGTTTCATCTTATTTATAATTGCTTGGGTGAAATGTTAGATTCAGTTTTTGTTGGATCAATGACTTGCGTTTTAGGTATGTTGCTTGGGGAAAAATATAATTTATGAATTTGTGGGTTGTTATGTTGTCAATGTGGCTGTTTTTTTGAGAATATATTTATAGCTGTTATGTTGATTAACAATTGTAATGACTGTTCGGATGATGGGCAGATTAACTACAGCTGTAACTATAACAAAATTGTACTTAGGATATAATTTAACACTTGGCTTATAGGAATTCATTCTGTAATATAATTTGTTTTTCATAAACTGCAACAAAGTACAATTGGATTTAATTTATTATGTTAATTAACTACAGTTCCAGCTATGCAAAAAAATTGTTAATAGTTCACCCGTGAATCATAAGTGTGTTATGTTGATTAACTACATTGATGGATGACTCTTCTACTTGTTGATAGAATGTAGGTTATGTAATGCATTTATTTACATTTATTTGCACAACATTATGTTCAATGCTACACTGATTTCTAATTGCATCAATTTTAATTCAGCACCACCCCAATTTTTTACGGGGACTTTTCTAGAGGAAATCCGAGAAATGGTTGACACACATTTATAGTTAACTCATGGTATAACAGAGATGATGCCTGTTATTTTGGATGAATACAACTTATCGGATGACAATGAATATATCCCAAGGGCAATGTTTGATATATCCTACACCAGCGTCAGTATATTCAGGATGTCTTGGTCGGTCATCTAACGAGAGCATATAATTGTTTTAGGCTTCCAACAGAGGCTTTTATACAGTTGAGAGATTTATTGATTAAGAGATGAATACTAACTGATATTAGGAATATGTAGGTTGCAGAACAATTAGGAATTTTTCTTCAAGGCGTCTCACACGCTCATAGTTACATTAAACTCTATGAATTTTTCCAATAGTCGCTAGAAACATTGAGTAGATACTTCAATATTGTGTTACAAGTGATTTCATTACTATCAAAAGAATTTTTTAATATGCCCATGAGAGAAGCGAATTGTGACCCTTTCATACGAACAACTGCATAGTTTTATCCATATTTTCAAAAACGCTATAGGAGCGATTGATGGAACTTACATCCTTGCAGTGGTTAGTAGAGATGCACAAAATAGCTACCGTTACAAAAAAAGAATTTAGCTAGGGATGTCACTTTCAATGAAATGGAGATGTACAAAAACATGCTCAGATCCTAGGATTGCCTGGCAATTACTTTTGAAAAATCCAAATATGTTGAGATAGAAAATATGATGATCATGATGGAGGAGAAAGAAGTATTCAATCAGATAAAGCACAGAAAATTCCTCAATCACTTATTACTGAAGTTAAGAGGCCCATTAGAGCTACTCGACTAACCCGACCAACACAGAGGTATCCTCTTTTGTATTGTTTGTTGCTAACAGAAACTAATGAACTAGAGTGGGGAGGCTAATCAAGTTGAAGATTTAAAAAAAGTGTGACTTGCTTTGGATGATGAAATGCAATCCTTGTAGTCAAATTGAACTAGAGATTTGGCGGTATTACCAGATGACAAAAAAGAACTATACAACAAGTGTGCCTACATGCTGAAAGATGAGTCAGATAGCAGCAAGTCAGCAAGTGCTATAAGACAAGACATATTCTGAAAGGGTTCCTATAGAAAGAAGTAGATTACGTTGAAATTTTTCTTCTATTTTGAAGATGACAACTGACAAAGGTGTGTTGAGTTTGGTAACAGAAAAATATTTATATTTGGAGCAGATGAATGTAAAAACAATTTTTTTACATGAAAATATGGAGGAGAAATTATATATTGTGCAACTGCATGGTTATGAGGTTGCAGGAAAAGAAGATTTGGTCTGCAGGTTGAAGAATAGCCTCTATTACTTGAAACAGTACCTGAGACAGTGTTTAATAAAGTTTGATAGGTTCATGTCAGATAATGAGTACATTAAGTGTCTGGTACACCCCTATTGTTTTATCAAAAAATTTGATAATTGTTATATCTTGCTTCTTTTGTATGTGGATGATATGCAATAACAATGATAGATATGAAAAATATCAGGAATTTAAAAGTGCAATTATCAAGTGAATTCGAGATGAAGGATTTAGATCCAACTAATAAGATCATTGGGATGAGAATCAATAGTTACATGAGCGTAACTATACTGAAGTTGTCTCCAACAGAGTGTACTAAGAAGACTCTAAAGAGGTTCAATATAAATGAGGCAAAGCTAGTTTGTTCTCCATTAGGTAGTGACCTCAAGCTATGGAACTACACCTAAGTTTGAAGCAGTGCAATCACATATGGAGAGAACTCCGTATGCTTCAGTAGTTGGAAGTTTGATGTATGCTATGAGTTGTGCATGACCAGATATTGCTATGCAGTGCGAGTGATCAGTAAGTATATGAGTAATCCAGGTAGACATCATTGGGAACTAGTGAAGTGGATTTTCAGGTTTTTGAGGGGATCAATTAACAGGGCACTTTAATTTAGAAGTATAGGGCACGATCTATAGAGATTTGTATATTCAAATTTGACAGAATATTTGGATGGTAAAAGGAGTATGACAAGATATATCTTCAGCTTGGGGAACACACTGGTGAGTTGGTTTCTAGGCTACAGAAGATTATTGCAATTTCAATTACAAAGGTTGAATAAACTGTTATCATTCATGCTAGTAAGGATATGATTTGGTTATAGAGCTTTATGACACAACTGGACAAGGAACAAGAAAATTGGAAAACTTTATGGTGACAATATGAGTATTATTAATCTTGCTAAGAATGCTACTTTTTATGCTAGGATAAAGCATATTTAGCTGAGGTATTACTTTATTTATTTTCTCCTAGAAGATGAGCAGTTAATTTTGGAGTAGATACATACAACTCGGAATCTTGCGAAATTATTGATTAAGGTGGTGACTATCAAGAAACTAGAGCTATCATTGGCTTCAGTTGGAGTTCAGAAAAGTTGAAACTGGAGGATAATTATGACAATCTCGACAATTGGTTGCGAAGAAACTTGTGCAAATATAATATTTTTGTAATCACAACAATTAATACATATTCCTAATCTAAACAATTAATTGTTATATATTGAATTCGACAATTGTCTTAATTTCCACATGTTACAACTTGTTCAAGATAGTCGTTCTGCGGATACTTCTTTGGAATTAAATGTCAAATATCAACAGAATGATTGTGATTTTCTATTTGAACCATCTCTATATCGACAACTGGTTGGGAGTCTCAATTACCTGGCTATTACGCGTCCTGATATTTCATTTGTTGTGCAACAAGTTAGTCAATTTATGCAGGAACCCACACATCTTCATTTAGTTGCAGTTCGACGTATTATTCGGTATTTAAAAGGTACTTCTCATCGTGATTTTTTCTTTTCTGCGGAGTCTCCTATCACCTTAACAACCTATAGTGATGTCGATTGGGTTGGTTGTTCTGAGAAACGCCGATCTATTACTAGATAGTCCACGTTTCTCAGCAACTCTTTAATCTCTTGGAAGAGCAAGAAACAAGGTTGAGTGTCTAAGTCATCTACTGAATCAGAATATTGCACTATGTCCTCAGCTTGTTCCAAGATCATTTGGCTTCTGGGTGTGTTGGCTGAACTTGGTTTTCCTCAGCTTGAGTCTACTTCTCTTCATGTAGATAATACTAGCGCTATCCAGATTGCTGCTAATCCAGTCTTTCATTAGCGCACGATATACATTGAAGTGGACTATCTTTACATTCGAGAAGCCTATGAGAATAGTGTTATATCTCTTCCTCATATCACTTCTGATCTTCAAACGACTGATATATTTACTTAAGGTCTTTCTCGACAGTGTCATCAGTTTCTTGTCGACAAATTGATGTTTTTTTATCAGACAACATCAATTTGAGAGGGGATATCAATCAGGAATAAATGAAATCAGGGAGAATAAAGAGTTTCCTTCTTCGCAATGCTGCAAAGAAGGAAATATTATATTTGCACATGATTATTTCTTTTTAGCTAAATATTTAGATTAGGAATATGTATTAATTAAATTACCTAAAATAGATTATACAGAATATTATGTACCTAAAATAAATTGTACAAACTATTATTTATTGGAATGAAAGCAAAGGAAAAGACATTTAGCCTATTTGCTCAAAATATTGATAATTTTAAATGTAGGGCGTGAATTGTCACATTCATTGCCTTCTTTTTCTTATTTTTGATGTGTCTCATAAACGAAGTCATTAAGAAAATATTTTAGCTTAATTGTTATATTGTTTCACTTTTATTTGGATTTATTTAAGATTGTTCGTTTTTAATAGAAAGAAAAGTTTATTTTTCTTGAATTTATTTGTGTTTATTAGATAAGTTTAAATTTTACTTTTCAATGATATCCATTTTGCCTATTCGACCTTGTTTATCTGAAGTTGGACTTCATTTAGCAGGAGTCCTTCAAAATGAAACCTTCCATATTGGAACTAACCTTTCATTTTGAAGTTTTTCATTTGCTTTAAATTTATACCTTTAACTGTAACTTCATTTTTCTTACTGTTAAAAAAGTGGGCTTAATTGATTCAAAGGTGGTTCTTGGTGCCTGCAGTTTTGCATTCCAGTGTAAATACTTAATGATAATTTTTTTTTCGTATATTTGTTTTATAAATCAGCGCTTATGACTTGTCATCCATATATGGACTTAGTGTTGTTTGATATGATACTACTTTCTATTGTAGGTTGTGAAAGCAGCTGCAAAAAGGCCGGAGATATTAGTTCAAGTTGGCTTGGAGTACNTGCGCCAACCTCCTCAACTCATAGCTGCAGCACTAGCACCCGTTGTTGCTCTCGCATTTGCCCCATATGCTGCTCACACTTGTATTTGTAACTAAGGCTGATGAGAGAAAATAATTCACTGTAATGATGATTAGAATAGACACCCACTAACTAATGGGATTGGAGGAGTTTTGAATTGATAAGCTATAATCTTAGTAAGTCAAAATATTTATTTATGTTGAATTTGGAGCATGAGCGATTTATTGTTAGGCTCTTACAATGACTTGTTCTGATTTACATTGATGTTAGAATGTTATTATTTTAAATTGTTTAATTTTGAGTCCTACACCTCAATTTGCATCAAGGCCTACACCTCAACTCACATATATAAAATGTCTTAATGATCAATTGAACAAAATTCTGCTAGTGATCTTTATTATAGATTAGATACTAAAGAGAATTAAAAATATATTATAAATTAGCCAAACAAAAGAAATAAAAAAAAAAAGATTTAACTCAAGTAAAGTGTATTAAAGATGAAAATAAAAAGTGCTTTTCTTAGAGGAAGATATTCATTATAGGTGGGTGAGCTAATTTGATAAACTTTTCAATGAAGTTTCTGAAAATACGATCGACTTTATTGTTCTTAATATCATTAGTAATAATAAAATAATTTATTTTTACCGTCACATTTGTAAAAAAGAAGTTGAGGAGGCTTTAAAAAGAACCAATGGTGGAAAATCAATTTGACTTGATGAAATCTCAGTTGAACTGTTGAAATATTTCGGAGATTTGGGAGTTTCTTGGCTTACTAAACCATTTAATATTATTTTAAAAACTAAAAAGATGTCTGAGAAGTGGAGGAAGAGTATTTTGGTCCCATTTTTTAAGAATAAAGAGGACGCGTAAGTGTGTGCAAATTATAGAAAAATTAATTTGACGTGTCATACTTTAAAATTATGTGAGATGGTAATTAAACATAAGTTAAAATGTGATACAAAGATAACTCATAATCGGTTTGGCTTTATGTCGGGCATGTCTACTATGAACGCTATACATTTATTAAGAATATTGATGAACAAGTACGGAGAAAATAAGGAGGATCTACATATCTTTTTTATTGATTTAGAAAATGCTTACAATAAGGTTCCAAGAGAAGTCTTTTGGAGAGTTCTAGAGNAAAAAATAGATGAATCTATTGTGTACAATTATGCAGTAAGTAGGATGCCTCAAGGCTTGCCTCAACTCAAAACACCATGAGTTACGCATCTCATTTTGGCCTAATGGGGCATATTCCTCACCAGGGATGAGGTGCATGTGCAGGCATGCCTCTGCAAAATTTGCAACTGCCTCAAGTCTTGCGTCAACACAAAACACAATGAGATGTGCATCTCTTCTTGGCCTAAGGGGGCATATTCTTTACCAGGTATGAGGTGCATGTCAAGGCATGCCTCCGTGCAATTTGCAACCGACATAAACTTCAATTATTACAATGTAGGCAATTTAAAATTTTATAATATCGCGCGTGCACATACACAAATATATATATATATATATATATATATATATATATATATATATATATATATATATATATATANCGGTAAAAAAGATCAAAATGAGTGATAGAAGCTTGAAAAATAATCACGTTGATTTTGATCTACGCAAGCAATGCATCATTATATTTGCAATATTTGGATGGAGAGCATTTTCTCTGTGAAAATTGAACATCAAATGATCTAATCAAATATTTTTGGAAGATTTACATACATACCACTCAATTCTTATGTTTTTTATCTATTTAACGCCTAAACTTCATCGTTTACTTACATGCCACCTTACCCATACATGAAAAGGTGTATTTCACCTTGTATAAGAGAAATGGTGATATTTTTGATGTGATGTGAAAGATTTGGGTGGTATAATTCTAAAAAGTAATGTTTGGTGTTAGATATGTAAATACATAGGAATTTAGGGGTACGTTTGTGAATGCCCCCAACATTTTTTTGCATAGAAAAAGTTACTAGGCTAAGATGGCCCATGTCTTGTGCTTGTTTTAAGCTCAACTAGAGTCTGTCATGGCCCAGTCATGTATCTTCCTTTTCACCCAAGGCTC
>JXCR01127667.1:30615-43965 GCA_002079205.1 Phalaenopsis hybrid cultivar
AAATCAACTTTAAACCCATATCTTTTTGCTTTAGTTTTGTATGCTCTTAGCGGACATTTATAGTAGGATGTACCTTGGTGAATGTTTTTCGCTGATGATATCCTTCTTGTGGATAAGACTAGAGAATAGTTCAGAAAAAACTTGAATTATGGAGGTCTAAATTGAAGTCTAAAGGCCTTCGCTTGAGTAGAACTAAAACTGAATACATGAAATGTAATTTTACTATTAGTAGCTTTAGTGACAGATTTGTAACTATGGGTGATTAAATCATTAAAAGGTGTGAATGTTTTAGATTTCTTGAGTCTATTGTTCAAAGTGATGGTAATATACTAGGGATGTTTTTAGTAGAATTCAAGTTGGTTGGTTGAAGTGGAGGAATGCATTGAGCCTATTTTGTGATAGAAAAACACTGCTTAGATTGAAAGGTAAATTTTATAAGCAATGCTCTATGGTGCAAAATGTTGATCTTCAAAAGAAAAGCATAAAACAAAGTTAAGTGTCGCTGAGATGAGAATGCTTAGGTGGACGAGTTGCTTAACACTTAGAGAAAAAATGTGAAATGATTCTATCTGTGATTTGGATGGTGTAGCTCCAGTGATAGACAAAATTAAAGAGTGTCGTTTTAGATAGTTTGATTACATTAAACGTTGAACATCTAATGATAAGGTTAGGATAGTAGATGTTTTAGATTCACTAATGTTAAGAAAGGCATAGGTAGACCTAAAAAGACTTGGGCTTATTGTATAAAAAATGGTCTTAATATATTAGAATTAAATAAAAATAAGACACTCAATTGGACACAATGGAGAAGAAGGATGCATTTGGTCGACTCCACTTAGTGGGATAAAGGTTTGTTTTTGTTGTTGTTGTTATTGTATTTAATTACACAATTTGAAATTTTGATGAGCTACATTAAATACTGTTCAAACCATTGCTGTCCATTTATTTATTTATTTTCTATTTTTTGTGGAAATTTGAGCAAATTTATTCACAAACACACATCCCATATGTAAGGCTTTGAATCCATAACCTCTTGGTTCAAAGACTAAGTCTTCAACCAACAAGCTAAGTTGACTTGCATTATTTTCCATTTTGTTAGGGAATAGATTTATTTGCATTTATAGTTTTACCCAAGAAGATAAAGAAATCTTATAGAATCTTAGTCATGAGAATCACATTCACCATAGCAAATGATTTCAATGACATATATCATTATAGATAATTTTTCTTTTGTTATTTGACACGTTTCTTTTTTGATATAAGATATAATGCATTCATTTTAATAACGATCATGTAATTTTAATGGTGGGGTGGTGTGCGGATCATTTTGTGTAGAAGACACTCTTGTTAATGTGATGGATGGTGGTGATATGACGTGCTGATATGTTAAAGTTGAATGAAATTGGTGGTGCAACCAGGCGATGAATGGGGAAGGCACTTGCCAACCCAAGAGTTTTACTATAGTGGTTGATATGATATATTACATTAAAAAGTTTACCCCCTAAAAGTATATACTTAATAATAATTCAATATTAAATTTTATTGTAATTTAATAATAATATTTATAGGAGTCTTAAAAGTTGTTTTAAGGAGCTGAAGTTAATTAATATAAAGCTTTTGTTATATTTCTTGAAAGCTTTCATGTGGCATTCAGAATATTTAAGAGCGAGTGATTGGCACAGATTCCAGATATCATTGACAATGCATACGTGATTGTAGAATTCAATAATGGTTCTCGTGGCATGCTTGATCTTTGTATGTTCGCCGAGGGGAGTAAAAATGAGCAAGAAATCTCTGTTGTTGGTGATACTGGGAAGGTCTGTTGCTTTCCATGAGCATTTTTATTTAGGAAGATCTACATACATACTAATCAATTCTTATCTATTTACATATCCACCACCTAAACTTTAATTTTTACATTCATACCACCTTACCAATGCTGAAAGGTCCACATTGTTAAAGTTAAAATGGTGGTATTTTTTATGTGATCCTAAAGATTTGGGTTATATAAATGTAAAAATTAAAATTTAGGTTTTGGATATGTAAATACATTGGAATTGGGTGGTATGTATGTAAATTCCCCTTTCATTTGTTTCTTAGAAACAAATTATTATTCAGAAGGATATTTAGCAATTGGAAAAAATTTCTGTCCGAACTCCGGACGTAGCTATATGTGCGGGCTCCCAGTAATATACTGTCATGTATGCTATATTGGGCCTACTAAAAAATATTAAAGTGAAACCGCGGACTCTGCAATAACCCGGAAATAACCCCGGAATAACTTTCACAGTGTTATTTCTAAGGTAACCCGAAATAACCCAAAAATAACACCGCAGATGTTATTCTGGGGTTATTTATGAGTTATTTCGTGGTTATTGAAGTAGAATATATGAGTTTTTCTTCAATAAACTCAAAATAACCCAGAAATAATCCCGAAATAACCTCCGCGATATTATTTCAGAGTTATTTAAGTGGAAGCGCAGATGTTTTTTCAGGGTTATTTTAGGGTTATTTTGAGGTTATTGAAGTGTAATATATGATTTTTTTTTCAATAACCCCGAAATAACCTCTGTGTTTCCACTTCAATAACCTTGAAATAACTTCCACGATGTAGCACACGTGGCGACATATTATTGGAGTCCGCACGGAGAGCTACGTAGGAGTCCGGACAAAAAATTTGTCCTTAGCTATTCATTGTCCCACTCCCATTGTCTAATGAAAGATTGCTAGTTTAGTTATATATTCACAAGTGCATGTAATAACACCTTGGGGCATTATACGTGTCACACAATTTTTTTTATGTATTTACATATCTAACACTTCAACTTTCATATTTACATGCATAACACTCAAAACATCAACATCAAAATAAAAATATCACCATTATTACCTTTTTAAAAGTGAAATGCACCTTTTCATGTATAGATTCATGACAACAAAGTGTTATATAAGTGTAAATTTCAAACTTCAGGTGTTAGATATGTAAATACATAGGATTTGAGTTGTAGGTATGTAAATCTTTAATATTATTTTACTCTGACTATTGACACTGGTATTAGGGAGAGGCATTTGTTCCGGAAAGTATTGTGCGAGTTGGAAGCAGATCTGACGGGAGAGCTGGAGTCAAAACATTGGAAGCTCAGGACAAAAGGATAAAGTACATATACTTTGAACTCTTTTCTTTTTTAAGCAATATGCATAATTAATTATATTAATTTGTCCGTATAATTCTACCTGGAGAATCAACTATAAGCGGCAAAACAGCTGACAACATGAACTTTTTCTGGCTTTTTGTGTCATGTTTATCAGCCTTGTGACATTATGCAGCACACAATTCTAATGTATTTACTTTATCTCACGGCTAAACTTTCATACTTACTTGCATAGCATTTAAATCTTTAATATCACATCAAAATAGAACTATTGCCTCTTTTAAAAATGAAATGTAAATTTTCATGCATATGTTTAAAACACCAGTGTTGCGAATTTAAATTTCCCTAAATATAGATGCATTTATTCATATAATCATAAATGTGTATTAGAAAAAGAATAAAAAAAGATATATATAACCATAAACGTATTAATACAAATATATGCAGTTTATACATATATATTTGTGTTGTTATGCACATCTACACATAAGTCCACATCATGCATATATATGGATATTTTTAGTCATACGTGAACATATTCAAATTATTCTTAAGAAGCTTTACATGCATGCCGCTCAATTCCTATGTATTTGCATATCTAAAACCTAAATTTGTATTTTTACATTTATGCCATCTTGTCTATGCATGTAAATATATATTTCACTTCATAAAAGTAAAAAATGGTGGTATTTTTGTTGTGATATGAAAATTTTGGGTGATATAAATGTAAGCAATTAATAATTAAAGATTGGGTGTTATGTATGTAAATGCCCCCTTATTCTTAAGCCAAACACGATCTAACAATGCCTTAACTATTCATCTCATCGAATATACCGACTCAAGGAATTAACCAAACTCGTGCTAATTATCGAGTCAAACATGAACAACCACATTACGATCACGTATTCATAATTGACACGTACTTGATGTTTAATTTACAGTTTTTTATTTTCATGAATTTTTTTTCCTAAAACAGGTATGAAGGTCTGCATCATGGATCCAGCTATCTAGAGCACCTGGATTTCTTGGCTGCTGTTANAAGTAAAAATGGTGGTATTTTTGTTGTGATATGAAAATTTTGGGTGATATAAATGTAAGCAATTAATAATTAAAAATTGGGTGTTATGTATGTAAATGCCCCCTTATTCTTAAGTCGAACACGATCTAACAATGTCTTAACTGTTCATCTCATCGAATATACCGACTCAAGGAATTAACCGAACTCACGCTAATTATCGAGTCAAACATGAACAACCACATTACGATCACGTATTCATAATTGACACGTACTTGATGTTTAATTTACAGATTTTTATTTTCATTATTTTTTTTTTCCCTAAAACAGGTATGAAGGTCTGCATCATGGATCCAGCTATCTAGAGCACCTGGATTTCTTGGCTGCTGTTAAAGCTCAGAGCAGCTCAAATGGTTCTCCTGCTGTTGACTTGAATGATGGTCTGTTCTCTGTAGCCATTGGTGTTGCTGGCCAGCTCTCCATTAAAGAAGGCCGTTTTGTAACGATTGCTGAGGTTTTATCTGATTATTGAAACATATAAATTTACATAATTATTACAAATCATAAATGTTATTAATTAGGTTTAATTAAACAATCAATATTTAGGGAGTCACTTACATAGGATTCATTAAATCCTGTAAATCCGGATTTATGAAGTTCAGGGGCTCTTAAATCCATAAAAGGATTTGATACAGTTCCGATTAAATCTAGTTAAATTCATTTGACATGTTTCAGAATTTCAGGATTTATCATCATATTTCAGGATTTAACAGTAGNTTTATTAAAAATCATTAATGTTATTAATTATGTTTAATTAAACAATCAATATTTAGGGAGTCACTTAAATAGGATTCATTAAATCCTGTAAATCCAGATTTATGAAATTCAGGGGCTCTTAAATCCATAAAAAGGTTTGGTACAGTTCCGATTTAATCTAGTTAAATTCATTTGACATGTTTCAGAATTTCAGGATTTATCATCATATTTCAGGATTTAACAGTAGTTAGTTTAAATAGGATTTATCATACCTATTATATTTGCAGACCAAAAACAGCAAGAAAAAATATCAACTTAAACTCAAGTGACAGTAATAAAGATCACTGCGAGCCATATCTTTTGAAAAAAACATTAAGCCAGCCATTAAAATCATCAAGCTGTATGGGAGGGTTTAAAAGTCTAAGCAAAGTGAATCTGCAAGCCAAAATCAGCTAACCACAACTGTTTGTGATAGACAAACACTTGAATGATTTACCAGACTTGAATGAATGTCATAATTCTGAAGTTATCTAAATATGTTCAGCGTATTGTCAAGACTCGAGATAATAAAATTTAATTTGCATTTATATCATCAATTCGTATATCTTTATATATACAAAACCAAAACCTTACTATATAAAAATCCAAAATCTCATTTTTATTTGTATAAACATGACTGCATTGATCTCTGCATTAATACCCAAATCTGCATTCAAATTGTTAACAGTCAAATTTAAAATGATAATTTTTATTTGCAGATAAGCATCCTCGATAATTTAATTTGTATCCCCGTATCACTATGGTATCAAACAATTCATGCCAATACTTCTTTGATGAAAATCCCAAGGAAAAAGGAGTTAGCAGGGCAGGCTTTTGACAACAGACTGGTAAGTAAAACAACCACCATATCAAATGCCAGGTAAAGGGGTATGTATTTACATATCTAACAGCTCCACCTTTTTAAATTTATGCCACCTAAATTTTTTATAGCACATCAAATTAACCATAATTCTAACATTTAGAAAGTGAAATACATGTTTTCATGCATAGATAACGTGACATATATGTAAAAATTGAAATTTAGGTATTAGATATGTAACTATATAAGAATCGAGTAGTATGTATGTAAATCTTTCACTTACATGATAGTTGATCCACACCTAAAAAGAAGCGTAGAGGCCTCAAGGCACTGCATGCATGATTCCAATGTCGACATATTGTCAGTCAACTGTTTATTTTCTCGAGCAAGACTGTTTCTATAATCTTTGAGCTTCTTTACTTGTCAGACTTAGTAATTTAACGGGTAATATCAGAAAAATAAGCATTAAAATGTGTGAGCGATATTTTTTGTGATCTTTGGGAACTTTTCCTCACTTGTTCAGTATACTTTTCACTTTCTGGCTTGACAGATACGATAACTGGCATTTACATACATACCATGCAATTCTTATGTATTTACATATCTCAAATTTGAAATATTTTATGGCATTCAATGTCTTTCCCTCTCTTAAATGTAACTTCTGCTTCGTGAAGGCCATACAACATGACTTCAAATTAATATTCTATGTGATTTTCTTACTTCTATCTTATTGAATGCATGAATGAACTCCTGCAATCATCTTATGAATTTCGTGTAGCATTTTCTTATGCTTTCATGGTCTATATTGTTGGTTTATTTATGAATTTTATTTACTTCTAGTCTGACCAATTAGAATGTTAAAATATTTCATGAAGCTACAACCTTGAACTGTTGATTGGTGGAAATGAAGTAACACTATATAAACACTTTACAATGCATTAAACTAAAAGTCCTATGATTTGGATATGTAAAATGGAAAAAATTGAAAGATTTTGAGAAAGAAATGGTTGAAAATTACGAAATGAGATTAACAAACACATGAAGAATTGTGAAATTTCATGCTGAATTGCAAAAACTAACATGAAACTTGAAAAAACATNCATGTAAAATGGCAAAAATTGAAAGATTTGAGAAAGAAATGGTTCAAATTTACAAAATGAGTTTAACAAACACATGAAGAATTGTGAAATTTCATGCTGAATTGCAAAAACTAATATGAAACTTGAAAAAAACATAGAATTTTAAATTTTAATGGTGAATTTTACAATTCATATGGTAGCATAAAATGTTCATGGAGAAAATAAAGAATTCTCATGATAAAATTTTAGTTTAAGATGAGTTATACCTTACTTTGATGTTGATTTCCTTAACTTGGGGATCTTCCTTGCCTTCCTCCTTGCTCCTTGTTCATGGCTTGAAGAAGAATTGATGAGAGAGGCTCCCGGTTTGCCTTGGGGTAGGGAGAAGAAGGCTCAGTTTTTACTTGGAAGAGAGGAATGGAGAGGGATAGAGGAGAGNTCTCCCGGTTTTGCCTTGGGGTAGGGAGAAGAAGGCTCAGTTTTTACTTGGAAGAGAGGAATGGAGAGGGATAGAGGAGAGGGAACCAAAATGGGAAAAAGTGGGGTGTTGGGGTCACAAGTTGGGGAGATAATGGGGGGAAGAATTTAGGGGGAAAAGGAGTTAGGAAGTGTGTGGCTAAGATTAGAGAGGGAGTTAACATTTTTGAAATGAAAAGTGGGGATTTGAGATTATGTGGAGCAAAGAGAGAGAGGAGTGGGGCGCGAGACANGAAGTGGGAGTTGGGGTCACAAGTTGGGGAGATAATGGGGGGAAGAATTTAAGGGGAAAAGGAGTTAGGAAGTGTGTGGCTAAGATTAGAGAGGGAGTTGACATTTTTTAAATGAAAAGTGGGGATTTGAGATTATGGGCCTGTTTGGGGCAGCTTATAGGGTGCGACGGCGTTTTGAAAATGCCTTCGTTCCATTTGAATAGTGTGTTCGCCTTGTATGTTTTCTTACCGCTCCGTTTTAATATCGCTAATTCCTTAATAGTTATGAAATGTGGCCTGGAGCTCCGTTCCGCTTCTGCTTCTAGCATTTAGGGTTATATTTCCTGTGGTGTCCTTCCCGTCTCTCTCTCGCCTTCGCACTTCCCGTCTCTCCCTCACCCTCGCCCTTCTCGTCTCGCCCTCGCCTTCGAAATTGAGTAACCGTCGTGATTCGGGGGAGGAGGAGGAGGAGGAGGAGGGGGAGAAAGTGGAGTGCTCGTTGACTCCCAAGTATCGGCGGGAGGTCAGGAAGGGGAAGGCTAACAACTTCGATGGGGTTCTTTTTGGTAAGCAAGCTCCTCGAGTAACCGCTGCGGGGATTTGGAGAGTGCCTTCACCTTTGGGCATCCTTTGACACTCCCTTCCCATTGCCCTCTCTGCCAATGGTGGATTCCGGAACTGCGGCAGCGCCGGTGTTAGCTTCCTATTCCAGCGTTAGTTCTTCGGGGATACTTCGGAACTTGGGTTCTACAGGTACTTTTATCTTATTGTTCTGTTGAATTGGTTTGTTTTTTTATATTGATGTTGTTTACCTGTTGTGGGGAGAAGTTGATATATATTTACCTATTGTGGGGAGAAATTATGGCTTATTGTTCCGAGGTTTATGTGGGATAGGAATTAGGATAGATGTTTACCTGTTGTGGGGATAAATTGATATTGTTTTCTGTTAACAATGATAGATGAATTGGGATAAAATGTTGGCTCACTTTCAAATTAATCAAATGTTTACATGTTTTATCTATTATTCTTCATAAACAGTTCTGTTGCAAACAGCTTAACCAAACAGGGGCAGAATGGTCATTTATCCAACAACAGCTCCCAGTAAGCTGTTATGGATAACCTGCCACAAACAGCAAGACAGCTTATTCTGATAATCTGCAAATTATCAGATTATTAGAATAATATGCTTATCAAAAGATTATAAATAATCAACAGCTGCCCCAACAGACCCTATGTAGAGCAAAGAGAGAGAGGAGTGGGGCACGAGACAGATTATTGGGGTAGCAGCATGGGGATTGATGAGATAGCATAATAAGGAGGTTTAGATGGGGAGAGTATGGAAGGTGGAGATTTAAAGGGTAGGATTGTTTTGCAAAAAAGATGGACATTTTAGTAATTTGTCGAGGGTTGTCATGGAAAAATATAAGTATAGCTCATCTTGAAGAGGATTAGACAAGGAATCTAATGGCTCAAACCATTTAAAAAAAAGAATTCTCTAGCTCAAGATAAAAGCGTTTAAAGTGGCTTAAGTAGTTGGAGAGGTGGTTACAAGGTGGTTGGGAGTTAATTATGAACATAAATTGACTTGGCTTATTTGATAGAAAAAAATATAAGAAATTCAATGGTCCAAGTGTTTTTGGCTAATTGAAGCTCTATAAAATGATATGATCAGGCAAAGTGGGCACAAACCCTTAGGAGAGATAAAATCATAAATTTTGAGCAAAAACTTAATTCTATTTTATTCAACAAAATTATGTATTTTTTTGAAGTTAGAATAACTTTAGTTAAAGTTCAAGAATGATTTGAAGTCATTTTGAGGTAGTTATGGTCAAATTAACATTTTTCTCTCTTTTGATTATCGTCGGCTCAACAGACCTCCAAACGGAGTCTGATTTAAGTGTGGAAGGACTTATTTGAATGTTTTAAATGATACAAAATCAATGGTAAATTCCATTTTCAAAAGTAATGACTCGTTGAAAATTTTTTAGGTCGGACCACTTTTCATACATGGGAGCCTTAAATGCATAATTTTATGTAAAAATGGTGCCTGATGACCATCAAACTAGTTTGCATTGTTTTCATATGTGATTTTGAAGATCACGTACCTTTCAAAATATAATTTGAATCACTGGATTGATCTGTGGAACAAAATGATAATTTTAAGGTTTACAATGATAATCATCATGCATAAAAATTTTGCTTGAAGAATTTAAAAAAAAATAATTGCAAACGATCATCGAACTTATTTTCATGATATTTATAAGTGATAAAAAAGCCTCATGCATCTTTCAAAATGAGTACTTCAGTCCTACAATAATCGCGACGGAGAAAGGGATAATCCCAGAGTTTCAGTGATTAAAGTTGTTCTTAGAGTTATCTTTGAGTTTGGTTAAAATTTTTTGTGTTTGAATATAAGTTAGGGTTTCCTCAAGATAAAGTTTCAAGTGAAATCAAGTTAAGCTTAAGCTAGGAAAATAGGATTATGTGAGATAGGCTATTCAAAGTACAATGCACAATTTGGTGTTGACAAATAAAAATCAACTAATTAAAGGGGTGAAAAGATTGTTGTTCAACATCAAAGTTTTTATTTCAAGGTTTAATCTGATTTAAAATCAAAAGATTTTGAAGTTCTTCATAATTGAAGATTTTAGGGAAGTTGGCTTAAAATTTCAAAGTTTAAAATGATATCATTTGGGGATTTAAGTTTTAGAATTAGTTTGAAATTTTTTATTTTAAAAGTTCAAAATTTATTTCTTTTATGGGTTTTAAATTTCTTTTCATTTAATTTAAATTTAAAAAATCGTCAAATATTTGAACATTTTGGGATGAAAAGTACAGGGATTCACATTCAAACTAAAAGATGAATAGAGTGATTAGATCAGAATCAAAAATACATATAGATTTTATATCTAATATGAGAGCCAATTGAAGAGGAAACTTAATTCAACAAATCTGATCATGTTTGGAATGAAAAATTTTGGGACTCACATTCAAACAGCCAAACTAAATGATGAACAATATGATCAGATTAGGGTAAATAGAGTGTGTGGAGTCATATCGTGCCTGCAACTAAAAACTTAGAGAGACTAAATCAAACATCGTGAAACATAATCAATGAGCCAAGAATGAGAGAAACTCCATTATTGTATGGGTTTCAATGGCTTAACCAAGAAAGGTTGTTAGGAGGCTCGTCGCATAACCTGGTTTTCCTTAGCCAAGGCACTGTTCTGTTGAATCCAGTAGTCAGCATAGCAATAAACCCAAAAAAATCAGGATAGTACCGCAAAGGGCATGCTCCACCACTTAAAAAGCAAATCATGTCTAGAACATTCAGTCCACTCTGAACATAGACACTATACTCTTGTTCTTTGATAATATGATTGTGACTTAAAGTAACACTCTGATTTTATACTAAGCTCCTAATCAAAACGTCAGTTTTCATTGGGGTCAAATTACTCAATAAGCTAACAGACCAAAGAGAGAAAATATATATATATTTCTTCGACTTATGCAATGAATCAATTTTATGTGATTTTACCTACATTTGTTTCTGCATTTATATGTTATTCTTACCTATTTTTTACATATTTAAGCTTGGGAAAAGTTTTTTCTTTTGATGTTGTGCAGGTTGCAGGGGTTGAATATGAACAATTTAGAACAAGAAAATCAAGTTAAAAACTGCTCTGATGCGGCATGACCACACCTGAAAGTGGCTTGACCATGTCAGGTATCGAAGCAGTGCGGTGTGACCACGTCGTAGCTGACATGACCATGCCACCTTAGACAGTCAAGCAGCGTGACCACAGCCCATCGAGCGTAACCACACCATCCTCCGCTGTCGAATGGCATGACCACGCCTGGTTTCGGTGTGACCACGCCGAAGAGAGAGAAATTGGTTTAGAAAGGAAAATTGATGGCCTAAGCTATANGAAGTTAAATTTATGGCCAGATAAGATTATCATCCATGATAATTACCTGTTTGTGTCACACCCCAACTGACCCTCCTTTATGGATCGGTTGAGGTGCGACAGAGGCGTACGATTTGATTAGATTAACTCTCATCAATCTTCGTCTTGACTTGCGTAATCATGACCCGTCATGACCCATTACGCCCTTGCTAAATTGCGAAATGCGAAATTTTAGTTTCTTGTTCAACTCTATTACTCAAAATTGCAATTTTTATCTGATACCCAATGAATTTATTCTATTTTTTTTTATGCAGCTAATTTCCACGTTTTTATTTCTTGAATTTCTTAATTCAATTGCAACAATCCTTATATTTCATTTGTGATTTGGTGCTTAGCTTCATTTTTCTCTTACAGGATTTTCGTCTGTTTAACAATGCTGGCCTAAATTTGCTTCCTTCAAATTTGTTTATAACGTGCACACAACTGTAATTACTTGGTACTCACTACACAGGAATCACACTTAGTCATCTTCGTCAGGTATTGAAACCACTTAATCTATTATGAATTGCTTAGCCTGAATCCAAAAATTATTTCTCAAAATATTTTGGGACATTTTCGTACATCCATGCCATCCAAGTCTTACACATTTACATATCTAACACCTAAACTCTACTTTTTACATTCATGCCAGCCAAATCTTTGAAATCACATTGAAAGTATAACTATTTGAACTTTTAAAAGTAAAGTAGACCTTTTCATGCATAGGTAAGGGAGCGTATATGTAAAAATTGAAGTTTATATATAAGAATTGAGAGTGACGTATGTGAATCATCTATGTTCTTTTAAATCTGTTAAATTCACTGTCGGCCCTCCAAAGTAGATCTAATGGCAGAGAAAAATCAACTGCCTCAGCCAATTGCACCTCTGTTTTTCTGATGAGAAATTGTACAAATTCTTCACCCCCATACCTTCTTTNCTTTATATATAAGAATTGAGAGAGATGTATGTGAATCATCTATGTTCTTTTAAATCTGTTAAATTCACTGTCGGCCCTCAAAAGTAGATCTAATGGCAGAGAAAAATCATCTGCCTCAGCCAATTGCACCTCTGTTTTTCTGATGAGAAATTGTACAAATTCTTCACCCCCATACCTTCTTTTTTGAGTAATGTGAATTTTTATGTGGCAGATGGATGGATATAGAGAATTCGATTATCACCGTTTTAATCGAGAGCAAGTTGATCTTGCTCATTCATCAGCCCCTTTTGATGATTATGATAATTAACGTAGAAGTTGAAGATATTTATGATAAGTATGAGGAGAATATATATATTTTTTTATTCTATTTCATTTTTTGAAATTTTTTGATATTCAACTACATAGTAAATAATAGAACATTGGCAGTCATTATATTGAACAACCATATGGAGGTTAAATTTATTGGTTTTTTGAAGATTCAACCTAAATAAATGCAAAATGCATATTAGACANATCAACTACATAGTAAATAATAGAACATTGGCAGTCATTTATATTGAAGAACCATATGGAGGTTAAATTTATTGGTTTTTTGAAGATTCAACCTAAATAAATGCAAAATGCATATTAGACATGACTGACTCAAATGTCAAATGATTGTGGAAAGGTTTGTTCATTTTTTCATATTGAGTTGATTTTTGCTCAAGTGGAACTTTCATATTTACATTTATAACATTTTGATTGATAATCCTATGCATGCAATAGGGTACTTAACTTTTTAAAAATAGGTAGTTGTAATACTTTTGATGTGATATTAAAGACTGACGGTTATGCATGTAAATATTAAAGTTTTGGGTGTTAGATACATAAATACACAAGCATTGTGTGTTATGTATGTACAAGCCCCTAAAATTTA
>JXCR01127667.1:45342-60499 GCA_002079205.1 Phalaenopsis hybrid cultivar
TTAGGTATCATATAAATATGTACGAAATGGTGTATTTCAGTTTTAAAAAGTAGATAAAAGTGTGTTTTGAGATAATATTATAGATTTGAGCACTATACATGTGTATATGAAAGTTACATGTGTATATGAAAGTTAAAGTGTTAGATAGTAAATACATAAGAATTGTGGGGTATGTACGTCAATACCCCTTGAAAAACAATCATAAACATTCTAAATGAAAATTTTATATACTTTATCATGAAAAATGAAGAATTTACGAGTATGTAATGACAGATATTTGTATACACAAATACAAGTATACAAAAGTTTCTCTAAATTCCTCCTATTACATCGTGTCCGCCTGCCGAAGAAGTTGAATTGAGACTACCTGTTGAAGTGACTGAATCAAGCCCACTTGTCGAAGTGGTTGAATCGAGTCGGTCTGCTCATTTGATTATTCTCATTTCCTTTGAAAATATAGCTTAGCCTGCTTGTGTAAGGGCATATATCGGAAGAAGCCAACACAACTATTAAGAAGTCATCATTACTAATAAGAACATTCATCAAAGTCTTATTAAAGTTGTTGCCTCGACTCAATTTTTTCAACTAGGTACCAACGATGGCCACCACACCGACAATACGTGACATCCACATCATAATCTTTCCATCAAGATACTACCAAAGGCACAATAAAGTACAAGATTAACTACTTTGATTATTTTATGAATTTCTTCTCTTATGTATAAAAGGGGAGTGAAAAGAAGAGAGTGGGATCCTTTCCTTTTTTCATCTCTCTTGAGATTGTTTTCTATCTCATTTTTTTCTCTTTTTTCTCTCTAGAAAACTTGTACCTCTAGGAACCTCTGAGGAGCTGCCTCCTTCTAACTTACTGGAGATCATAATCTCATACATTTCAGAGGTTCCCCTAAGAAGTCTTATCTTCCTTTCTCTATCATTGTTTATACGAATACAAGTTCTTTTACTAGGTTGTACATTCTCACGAATGGTATGAGATCCTATCTCAAATAGATTCAGTATACTTAAAAGTGTGGTAAGCGTGTTATGGAAGGAAGCCCCTAAATCCAGTATCTTATCATCAACAAAAATGTGAACTACCAGCAATAACACATCCTTTATTTCTTGAGTTACAACATTAGCACTATCATTCTCCACCTTCTTAGGATTCCTGCAGTTCTTTTTAATGTGACTAGTTTTGCTACAATTCCAGCATGCTGCTTTCTGACCAGACTTTGACTTGCTCTTACCTTTGTGCTTTCATTTTGATCTTCCTCTGTTTGAGTCCCTGTCCTAAGATCTCCCTCTGGAATCAACATTCAGTTTCGAACTCGAACCTGTGGTCTCGCCAGAATCTTTATTGCGCACCTCAGCCAAAATCAAATCACGAATATCATCATTCTTTCAGCTTAGATTTACCTGCAAAATTGTTAACCGTCATCATCATGGCTTCCCAGCTATTTGATAATGAAGTCAACAATATTAGAACGCGTGTCTCATCATTAAAATCAATTTCAATATCTGACAATTGATTTGTGATGGTATTGAAATCATTTAGATGTTGAGCAAACGATACACATTTTAACCATCTTCAAGTTAAATAACTTTTTCATCAAGTGCACCTTGTTATTCGTCGATAACTTTTCATACAGACTTGATAAAGTTGTCATGAGATCTGCAGTAGTCATTTCTTTGATGACATTGTGGGCAACAGATCTCAACAGAGCTAATCGAATAACCCCCAAAATATATCGATCCAACATATTCCATTTAACTCTGTCCATCTTTTATGGTCTCTTCCCTAGTAATGGCAGGTGAAGTTTCTTCATATAGAAGTAATGCTCTATCTGCATCCTCCATTAAAAAATATGTTTCATTAAAATTCTTGATCCTCGATACCACACTTCATTTCCAGTCATCGTTCTTCCTTAGATCTGAAATCACGGCTCTGATACCAGTTGTTGTGAAAAAATAATGGAATAAAGTGAAAAATCCGATCGAGAAAAAATCTCACACAAAAAACAGGTGCACACGGATTGACGTGGTTCGACAAATCACTTACATATACGGAGTTATAGAGGATTTTATTACTTGAGGATTTACATCTGTCGATTGCCTCGATGATTACAAGAAAACTCTCTTTCTTTCTTCTTCTCTCTCTCTTCAGCTTCCCTTTCTCTCTCCCTCCCTCTACTGGCTATGTATGAACCACATGAGAAGAGAATAAGAGGAAAGCTACGAGGAACAGCCCGTCAATCTCTCTCCTCGCCCCGCCGAAGAAGAAGCCACTGGGATCAGCCTTGTCTTCGTGATTCCTTTCCTCTTCTGACATTAGCAAACCACCGAAGACAAAGGGAGAGAAAAAACCTGCGTTTCCAACTGCTCATAACACTTATGCTTCCCGTACGCCGAACACCAAAGAAAACCATAAGGGGGGGAGATAATTCTTGCGATAGATTTCCAACATACTTATAAATCTTCCCATTCGGAACATAAAGGGTAAGCTAGAAATGTGAAGAGGAGTCGGCAGGACACAACAAAGGAAAGAACAGGCGAGCAAATCGGAAAGAAGAAAAGAAAATTTTCCATGATTTCCTTAAGGAAACCAATGTTTGATTAAATGCCATGCCAAGGAAATTGCCAATCAGAGAAGTAGATCGGGCTCCACCAATACTCAACAGGCTTTGCTTTCTTCTTAGCCTTTTATGATTTCTGCTCTAACACTAAGAGAAGTGTGGATTAGAAATGTGAAGCCTACCGGTTGGCATGGACTCCGGATATTATGTTGGCCGAGTTACTTCTCACAGTTGTAGGACCAGAGGATGTCTCCAATCATTGAAGCATAATGGGTTGTGACTTAAGCATTTGAGTTCTAGTCACTCTTCATATTAATAAGGGTGTACTGCTCATCCTTGCTTGTGTATCCCTTTACCCTCTCCCTCTATATGGGAAACCAGTTCTGCACAGATCCCTTCTGCTTTTTCCCTAGAGATGGGGGAGGTGAGGCACTCGAGTCGGTCACTGAAGCCATGTCTTTCCAACCATGTATTTCTTCTTAGAGAGTGATAAGTTCTAGCTCTTGTTTAAGCTCTGGCTCAAGTTCAGATGCAGATAGAGCTATCGGAGAAGGCCGACTAACTTCTCCTCTTTTTAACAGTGCAATAAAATTTGTAACACCCAATTGAAAAGTTGTTTGCCTTTCTTTCGACCTCTCCTATGATGCCTCCTCTTCTTCATCTTAACTTTCTTCTAAACGACTCGGTGTTCGTTTGGTTCCCTTGTGTTCTATTTTGGAAGGATCTGTACTTACTAAATAACTCCTAGTTTTTTCTCGTGATAAGTGTCAGCTCACTAGTAGAACCCCTCTGTTTTAAAAATGAAGACTTATAGATAAAAAAACAAATAAATTTCAAACATTCCAAACTCTTTCCAATAGGAACCACCACTCCATCGCATTTGGGGAGGACACCTTTGAGGTAGAGCACCTATGGTCGAGCAGCCTTTGCTCAAGGTTTCTTATTGGCGATTGATACATAATAATAATATACTATTTTAAATACCCTTTTTATGCCTATTTTTGGTGACATTGCACTTTAAAGAAAGATATTTTTATATTTTTATTGTAGGTATACCATTTTTAGGCATTTGGAGTAAAAATGACAAAAGGAGCAAAATTTGGAGAAAAAAATTTGGGCTTTGGCTCATGATGCGCCAAAATTCAGAGCACTGATGCATGATGCGCAAGATCGGTGCATGATGCACCTGATGTGAATTTTTCAAATTAAGGTGGTTCAACACAAATTTTGCGTGAATTTTCAAAAGGACACTTGTTCTAAACACCCCATTAAGTGATTCAATGCATCTAGACACTCAATGGTTCTAATTTGAAGGGATTTGACTCTTGGATCATAGAGACACATCTTTTGAATTCAAATGTTTTATTTTTGAATTTTGGATGGAAATTAAAATTCTTCTCAGAGGAGGCAGCCCAAAATAAAATCATGTTGGAGAAGAATTTCAAGGGGGTGGGGGCNAAAATATAGCCTAGCCTGCTTGTGTAAGGGCATATATCGGAAGAAGCCAACACAACTATTAAGAAGTCATCATTACTAATAAGAACATTCATCAAAGTCTTATTAAAGTTGTTGCCTCGACTCAATTTTTTCAACTAGGTACCAACGAAGGCCACTACACCGACAATACGTGACATCCACATCATAATCTTTCCATCAAGACACTATCAAAGGCACAATAAAGTACAAGATTAACTACTTTGATTATTTTATGAATTTCTTCTCTTATGTATAAAAGGGGAGTGAAAAGAAGAGAGTGGGATCCTTTCCTTTTTTCGTCTCTCTGGAGATTGCTTTTTATCTCATTTTTTTCTCTTTTCTCTCTCTAGAAAACTTGTACCTCTATGAACCTCTGAGGAGCTGCCTCCTTCTAACTTACTGGAGATCATAATCTAATACATTTCAGAGGTTCCCTTAAGAAGTCTTATCCACCTTTCTCTATCATTGTTTATACGAATACAAGTTCTTTTACTAGGTTGTACGTTCTCACGAATGATATGAGATCCTATCTCAAATAGATTCAATATCCTTAAAAGTGTGGTGAGCGTGTTATGGAAGGAAGCCCCTAAATCCAGTATCCGATCATCAACATAATTGTGAACTACCAGCAATAGCACATCCTTTATTTCTTTAGTTACAACATTAGCGCTATCATTCTCCATCTTCTTGGGATTCCTGCAATTCCTTTTAATGTGACTAGTTTTGCTACAATTCCAGAAGGCTGCTTCTTGACCAGACTTTGACTTGCTCTTACCTCCGTGCTTTCATTTTGATCTTCCTCTGTTTGAGTCCCTGTCCTGTGATCTCCCTCTGGAATCAACATTCAGTGTCAAACTCGAACCTGAGGTCTCGCCAGAATCTTTATTGCGCACCTCCTCAGCCAAAATCAAATCACGAATATCATCATTCTTTCAGCTTAGATTTACCTGCAAAATTGTTAACCGTCATCATCATGGCTTCCCAACTATTTGACAATGAAGTCAACAATATTAGCACACATGTTTCATCGTTAAAATCAATTTCAATATCTGACAATTGATTTGTGATGGTATTGAAATCATTTAGATGTTGAGCAAACGATACACATTTTAACCATCTTTAAATTAAATAACTTTTTCATCAAGTGCACATTGTTATTCGTCGATAACTTTTCATATAGACTTGATAAAGTTGTCATGGGATCTGCAGTTGTCATTTCCTTGATGACATTGTGGACAACAGATCTCAACAGGGCTAATTGAATAACCGCAAAAACCTGTCGATCCAACATATTCCATTTAACCCTGTCCATCTTTTATGGTCTGTTCCCTAGTAATGGCAGGTGAAGTTTCTTCATATAAAAGTAGTGCTCTATCTGTATCCTCCATTAAAAAAATATGTTTCATTAAAATTCTTGATCCTCGATACCACACTTCATCTCCAGTCATCGTTCTTCCTTAGATCTGAAATCACGGCTCTGATACCAGTTGTTGTGAAAAAATAATGGAATAAAGTGAAAAATCCGATCGAGAAAAAATCTCACAGAAATAACAGGTGCACACGGATTTACGTGGTTCGACAAATCGCTTACACCTACGGAGTTATAGAGGATTTTAGTACTTGAGGATTTACACCTATCGATTGTCTCAATGATTACAAGAAAACTCTCTTTCTTTCTTCCTCTCTCTCTCTTCAGCTTCTCTCTCTCTCTCCCTCCCCCTACTGGCTATGTATGAACCACATGAGAAGAGAATAAGAGGAAAGCTACGAGGAATAGCCCGTCAATCTCTCTCCTCGCCTCACCGAAGAAGAAGCCACTAGGATCAGCCTTGCCTTCGTGATTCCTTTCATCTTCTGACATTAGCAAACCACCGAAGACAAAGGGAGAGAAAAAACTTGCGTTTCCAACTGCTCATAACACTTATGCTTCTCGTACGCCGAACACCAAAGAAAACCATAAGGGGGAGAGATAATTCTTGCGATAGATTTCCAACATACTTATAAAACTTCCCATTCAGCACATAAAGGGCAAGCTAGAAATGTGAAGAGGAGTCGGCAGGACACAACAATGGAAAGAATACGCAAGCAAATCAGAAAGAAGAAAAGAAAACTGTCCATGATTTCCTTAAGGAAGGAAACCAATGTTTGATTAAATGCCATGCCGAGGAAATTGCCAATCAGAGAAGTAGATCGGGCTCCACCAATACTCAACAGGCTTTGCTTTCTTCTTAGCCTTTTATGATTTATTCTCTAACACCAAGAGAAGTGTGGATTAGAAATGTGAGGCCTACCGGTTGGCATAGACTCCGGATACTATGTTGGCCAAATTACTTCTCACAGTTGTAGGACCAGAGGATGTGTCCAATCTTTGAAGCATAATGGGCCGTGACTTAAGCATTTGAGTTCTAGTCACTCTTCATATTAATAAGGGTGTACTACTCATCCTTTCTTGTGTATCCCCTTACCCTCTCCCTCTATATGGGAAACCAGTTCTGCACAGATCCCTTCTGCTTTTTCCCTAGAAATGGGGGTGGTGAGGCACTCGAGTCGGTCCCTGAAGCCTTGTCTTTCCAACCATGTATTTCTTCTTAGAGAGTGATAAGTACTAGCACTTGTTTAAGCTCTGGCTCAGGTTCAGATGCAGATAGAGCTATCGGAGAAGGCTGACTAACTTCTCCTCTTTTTAACAATGCAATAAAAATTGTAACACCCAATTGAAAAGTTGTTTGCCTTTCTTTCGACCTCTTCTATGAAGTCTCCTCTTCTTCATCTTAACTTTCTTCTAAACGACTCGGTGTTTGTTCGGTGCCCTGGTGCTCTATTTTGGAAGGATCCGTAACTACTAAATAACTCCTAGTTTTTTCTCCTGATAAGTGTCAGCTCACTAGTAGAAACCCTCTGTTTTAAAAATGAAGACTTAGAGATAAAAAAACAAATAAATTTCAAACATTCCAAACTCTTTCCAATAGGAGCCACCACTCCATCACATTTGGGGAGGACACCTTTGAGGCAGAGCACCTATGGTCGAGCAGCTTTTGCTCAAGGTTTCTTATTGGCGATTGATACATAATAATAATATACTATTTTAAAAACCTTTTTTATGCCTATTTTTGGTGACATTGCACTTTAAAGAAAGATATTTTTATGTTTTTATTGCAAGTATACCATTTTTAGGCATTTGGAGTTAAAATGACAAAAGGAACAAAATTTGGAGAAAACAATTTTGGGCTTTAGCCAAAATCCAGAGCACTGACGCATGATGCGCAAGATCGGCGCATGATGCACCTGATGTGAATTTTTCAAATTAAGGTGGTTCAAGACAAATTTTGCGTGAATTTTCAAAAGGACACTTGTTTTAAACACCCCATTGAGTGATTCAATACATCTAGACACTCAATGGTTCTAATTTGAAGGGATCTGACTCTTGGATCAAAAAGACACATCTTTTGAATTCAAAGGTTTTATTTTTGAATTTTGGATGGAAATTAAAATTCTTTTCAGAAGAGGCAGCCCAAAATAAAANAGAGGGAGAGATAGAGAGATAAAGTCAAGGGCTTGGAGATTGTTTTCTAGGGTCGCAAGCGGAGGAAAAGTTAGAGATTTCTTCTTCATTACACTTCTAAGAGAGAATTCAGAGTGCTTGTAAAGAGAGAAAAGCATGGATAGAACTTCTAGGGATTCGCTTGGGAAGGATTGTGAGATAAGTTGTATTTTTCATTTCTTTTATTTATAAACTTATTTTTATATATATTTACTTCTAGGGATTCACTTGGAAAGGATTGTGAGATAAGATTTTGGGACAAAACTCCATATATATTTTCTAGCAAATAAAAATGATTTCCAGCAGGTATTTGTATAAGGGTCAATAATAAGCATAAAAACGAGCTCCACATATATTTTCTAGCCAATGAAATTGAATTCCAGCAGGTATTTGTATAAGGGTCAGCAAGAAGCATAAAAAAATGAGCCCTGACAGAGAGCAGAAACCAAAAACCGAACCACAACAGAGAGTAAGAACCGAAACCAAACCCCAACCGAGAACAGAAACCAGAATCAATTCTAGTAAAGAGCAGGGATCGAAACCGAACCCCAACGAAGAGTATGAATCAGAACCAAATTCCAGCAAGGTGCAAGAATTGAAACCAAACCCAAAACAAAATCCAAGAACTGAAACCAAACCCCAAATAATTGTTCAAAGTCTGTATATAGATCTAAAAAAAATGTTTCAAATGGAGTGACTAGAGGTACAAAATTAGCTCAAAAATATATCGTTCAAAATCTACATATAAACCTTCCACAAATATTTCAAATAGGGCCGCTAAAGGCATAAAAACATGGCTCTTAAATGAATTTCAAAGCCAAAATATCCTTCCCCAACTTATTCTGAAAAAAAAAGGCAGCAAAGGAAGCTAAGAACTGTATCCCAAATATATTTCCCAAGCCATAAAAATGATTTCCATCATATATTTGAACAAAGGGCAGCAAAGAGAATCAAAACCCAAATTCCAAATGTATTTCTTGTAATTTTCGAATAAAAGACAGCAAAGAGAACCAAAACCCAAATTCCAAATGTATTTTCAAATCATTAAAATGTTCTCAATGTCGGAGTTCAAATAAAGAGAATTACAGGAAATGTAATTGAACTTCCACNCGAGCCCTAACAGAGAGCAGAAACCAGAACAACTCTAACAAAGAGCAGGAACCAAAAATCGAACCACAATAGAGAGTAAGAACCGAAACCAAACCCCAACTGAGAAAAGAAACCATAATCAATTCTAGTAAAGAGTAGGGATCGAAACCGAACCCCAACAAAGAGTAGGAATCAGAACCAAATTCCAGCAAGGTGCAAGAATTGAAACCAAACCCAATACAGAATCCAGGAACTGAAACCGAACCCCAAATAATTGTTCAAAGCCTGTATATAGATCTAAAAAAAATGTTTCAAATGGTGTGACTAGAGGTACAAAATCAGCTCAAAAAAATATCGTTCAAAATATGCATATAAACCTTCCACAAATATTTCAAATAGAGCAGCTAAAGGCATCAAAACATGGCTCTTAAATAAATTTCAAAGCCAAAATATCCTTCCCCAACTTATTCTGAAAAAAAAAGGCAGCAAAGGAAGCTAAGAACTGTATCCCAAATATATTTCTCAAGCCATAAAAATGATTTCCATCATATATTTGAACAAAGGGCAGCAAAGAGAATCAAAACCTAAATTCCAAATGTATTTCCACTAATATTCAAATAAAAGACAACAAAAATTCCAAATGTATTTCCAAATCATTAAAATGTTCTCAATGTCAGAGTTCAAATAAAGAGAATTACAGGAAATGTAATTGAACTTCCACATAAAGGCTAAATCAAATCCAGCAAACAACCAAAAGAAAAACCAAGCCAACAAATGGCTATCCAGATCTTTAAAATTTTTCCAATATTGAAGTTCAAATGAAGGGAGCTATAGGAAACATAATTGAACTTCCACATAAGAGCTAGATCAAATCTAGCAAACAACCGAAAGGAATAGGCAACCAATAAGCCAACACCTAGCCACCAAATGGCTATCCAAGTCATTAAAACTGATCTCAAGCATGTATTTAAACAAGAAACAACAAAGAGAACCAAAATGAATTCCAAATGTGTTTCCAGCAATATTCAAAGAAAGGGGGCAGCAAGGAGGATTAAAAACCGAGTCCCAAATGACTATCCAGGTCATTAAAATGTTTCTAATGTTAAATTTCAAATAAAGAGAGTTATAGGAAACATAATTGAACTTCCATATAAGAGTTAGATCAAATCTAGCAAACAATTAAAAGGAATAGGCCACCAATAAGCCAAAACCGAGCCACCAAATGGCTATCCAAGTCATTAAAACTGATCTCAAGCATGTAATTAAACAAGAAACAACAAAGAGAACCAAAATGAATTCCAAATGCGTTTCCAACAATATTCGAACAAAGGGGCCAGCAAGGAGGATTAGAAACCGAGTCCCAAATGACTATCGAGGTCATTAAAATGTTTTCAATGTTGAAGTTCAAAGAAAGAGAGTTATAGGAAACATAATTGAACTTCTACTTAAGAGCTAGATCAAATCCAGCAAACAACCAAAAGAAATAGGACACCAACAAGCCAAAACCGAGCCACCAAATGGCTATCCAAGTCTTTAAAATTTTTTTAGTATTGATAAGTAAAGACAGCCATGGTATAGATATTCACGAAGAAACTTTGTTTCTTCATCAAAGAGATGATCAAACTGAAGTATCATTTCCATTTGATCTGTCCATTTCATAATTCAAAGGAGATTATCACATAGACAAATAATCCAAAGATTAAACAACATTCTAGCAGTAAATGAAACCTGACCTTAATTTTTTGTTAACGTAAGAACGAGATGAGTAAGAAAATCCTGAAATAGAAACGTTCAACAAAGAAAGAGCTCTCAACACTGTGTTTCTCCGAAATCTCCAAAGAAGAATCGCAGCCCAATCTTCCTCAAGAACTCGAAAAAGAGAGCTGAATTTCTTGCTAGCTCAAGAAAGGAGAGGGTGAGGGAGAAATTGCAAATAAGAACGCTTTCAAACAGAAAAAAAGCAGCACAATATCTTTTCCAAAATTTTAAAAAAAACATCGCGCCACTTCTTCCCCTCCTATCGGGTATTTATAGCCATCGAGAGGGCTAGGGGTCACCGGCGGTGAAAAAAGGAGGTGACGAGAAACACCTCGAAGGGCAAAGAAATTCATCAAGATTCAAAATAGGGGTTACCAGATCCACTCGAGCGGGAAAAACTGTGATAAACAGGCTACCGGAGAAGCTATCGGCGACGAGAGCTCGGAAAGGGAGGAGAAGACCAGAAGACCGGCAAGGGATCTCCAAGATTCGGTCAAGAGAGGAGGAAAAGTGGCTTCGGCTATGGCAAAGGGAAAATAGAGGCGCGGGCAGGGGAGGGGAATAGTACCCGAGGACTTAGAGTAAAGAGAAAAAACCTTTTCTATTTTTTTTAAATTATAATAATAAAAATATTATTATTTATTTATTTATATATCATCTTTTTTTTTGAAAATTTCAAATTTTATGCGAGCGCGGGACCCCAACAAAATAGGTGTCCTCCCTAGCTAAAATTGATGTTCCGGACGCGATGACCGTTTAACGAGCGAATTGATGACCGATCCCCGCCTAAACGACAACCATAGTCAAACACATCGCTTGCAATGACAAGTCAAACATCACTCGCGCCACGGTGTCCACCTATGTCTTTCAAATTTCTATAGGAGTCCAATTTGAGCTTCAATATGTCGGCTTTTCGATCCACTCAATTGAATATTGAGGATCTAAAACCGTCCATATGAAACTGCAAAAAGCGAAGAAATGGCTTGAATTTCTAAGGGGTGTGGGTCCCAATCTAGTCCTCTAAGAGAGTCAAAATAGGGAGATCTTAAGGCTAGATCCTAGGGTATCTATAGAAGGGAAAAGAAGACCTAAAAAATGAGGTCAACAAATGGACCCCCAGTATGTATGGTGTGCTATACAAGCACGATGCGCCTATTGGCGTTGACCGAAATGATCAACCTGATTCTTCAAGAATGTCCAAGTAACCATACTTGGGACAAATCGAATGTCAAGTTTGAAGTGAGGTGGAGTACGATTTTTGCTGGGGATGAGTAAATGAATTTTCAAACTATTTTGAGATTTGAATTTTTTTGAATGATTTTAAATGTCGATTTTCAAAGTATGTGCAGAAGAAATACTCAGAATTTGGCTATGATATTAAAGAATGTGTGGAGAACGGAATAAAAAAATGACCCTGATTCCGCAGAATGTGGAGAAAATAAGTGAAACAAAAAAGGACTATGTCAACTCGGAATACCGCTGAGGAGGTTACATCTGAGCTGAAACTAGTTGAACAAAAATATCGTCTGTTGTATTAGGATTTATTACGGGGTTAGAAGTAAAACTCCATACCCAACCTAAGCAAAATAGAGGAACCAGAACAACTCAGAATACCGCTGGGGAAGTTACATCCGAGTTAAGAGACGGCAGGAGAATATATGCCACGCTAGGAAGGAAAGCACTGGGACTCACATCCAACCTAAGTGGCGACAAAGGAAATATGTCTGTTACATTGGGGAGGAAAGCACTGAGACTCACATCCAACCCAAGAGGTAGCGAAAAGATCAGATTGAGAAGGAAAGCGCGGGGACTCGTATCCAACTCAAGAGCTGATCGAAGGGAATCATAATTTAGGTACTTACCTCGAAATGACAGTTGAAATTTGGGTATCAACCTCGAAAAGAGAATCAGAATTTAGGTACCGACCTCGGAGAAAGGGAATCAGAATTTAGGTACCGACCCCGAAATGAGAGTTGAAATTTGGGTATCAACCTCGAAAAGAGAATCGGAATTTAGGTACCGACCTCGAAGAAAGGGAATCAAAATTTAGATACTGTCCCCGAAATGAGAGTTGAAATTTGGGTATCAACCTCGAAAAGAGAATTGGAATTTAGGTACCGACCTCGAAGAAAGGGAATTAGAATTTAGGTACTGACCCCGAAATGAGAGTTGAAATTTGGGTATCAACCTCGAAAAGAGAATCAGAATTTAGGTACCGATCTCGGAGAAAGGGAATCAGAATTTAGGTACCGACCCCGAAATGAGAGTTGAAATTTGGGTATCAACCTCGAAAAGAGAATCGGAATTTAGGTACCGACCTCGAAGAAAGGGAATCAAAATTTAGATACTGTCCCCGAAATGAGAGTTGAAATTTGGGTATCAACCTCGAAAAGAGAATTGGAATTTAGGTACCGACCTCGAAGAAAGGGAATTAGAATTTAGGTACTGACCCCGAAATGAGAGTTGAAATTTGGGTATCAACCTCGAAAAGAGAATCAGAATTTAGGTACCGACCTCGAAGAAAGGGAATCAGAATTTATGTACTGACCCCGAGATGAGAGTTGAAATTTGGGTATCAACCTCGAGAAGAGAATCAGAATTTAGATATCAATCTCGGAGAAAGGGAATCATAATTTAGGTATCGACTCCGAAATGAGAGTTGAAATTTGGGTATAAACCTCGAGAACAGAATCAAAATTTAGGTACCGATCTCGGAGAAAGGGAGTTAGAATTTAGGTACTGACCCCGAAATGAGAGTGTGTAGGAAGAATGTCGCAACATGTGAAGTTTTGCAAAATTGTGAGAGAAGAAACCCAATGGGATACAAAAATGATCAATTTGTGAAGTGAGGGAATAATCAAGTAAAAAAAAATTCTTTTGAATTTTCATGATGATCATTATACATACATACATACATATATATATATATATATATATAACATAAGTTCNAAAATACAATGTTGTTTGATTTCATGTAATCAAACATCTTCTAGAATCATTACTGTATAGTTCATATGTCAAAATGTTTCCTCATTCACCAATACTGAAGACGCATGATTGAGTCCAGTCTTGTGTATTATCTAGCTGTATTTTTTCATCGACAGTTATATCGAAATAGTAGGCTGTATAAAGACTAGCCTCACCTTCTAACATATCATCAGAAAAATAGAAATGATTTCTCCTTAGATATATACTGAGGTGTGTTGTCTTTAAACAACTTACAACTCAAAAGGCCGCAAGTTCTCGATCTCAGGGTCGGGTCTGAACAGGAATGGTACCTTATCCTCATTCATCTGTCTGAGGGTTATTGAAACCCTCGGATATGGCACTCTAGGGATGCAGTGTTTGGCCACATCAGTGCCATTTCCCTTCAATATCAACACAGAACCCACAGGTAAAGGAATCTCTGCGGAACCCTGAAATTCTCCATCACCAACGATCTGAATTTCTGTTCCAAACATGATATTGCATTTATTTAAAAATGATACCGTGCAAAACGACCTTGTAAAATCATGATGATCAATGTGCGGGGGGATACAGTCTCAAGCTTTGTAGATATTAACTATACAAATGTTTGGGATACAATCTGCTGGAAGTATATGCTAGGTCACCAATCGTTTAATTATTCTCTTGATGAATGACAGTAATGGGTCAACCTCATCGTGAAGAATTATCCCAGGAGGATTTCCTTCTTTATCATGGGCAAAATTATAGCAGCAAGCGTATTGGATCATAACCCTTCCTTTACCTCGTTTCCATTTTCTCGGCTCAGAATATTTTCTTCTTCTTAGCCGACCAACACATCCCATTTCTTGCTCCAAAAGAACACGTTCTACAATGTCGTCTTGTTCACTGCTGGTGAACACGTTGATGTCCAGTTTCAACCCTTCCAGTATATTAACATACTTGCCCTGAAACCTTTGAAAATGCTCAAAATTTTGTTTTCTCACCTTTCATATTTCTCCAATTCGTGCTATGGAATGATCTGCAAATGACGTGACCTGCTCACGAACTGGGGAACATAAGGTTCAACTTCCATGCTTCTTTCTTTAATCTCTCTTTCTTTGAAAGTCACCTCTCCTCCAGTTTTCATGGGTTGAGGTGGCATTTCAACCGGCTGATCTGGGGTTTTCCTTTTTAGTTTGATCACCATTTGAGTAATAGTATCTTTATCATCCTTTTGTACTTTTAATTGTTCCAGCATCTTGTGGATACGATGATTTTGATTCTTCTTCTGCGTACGAGTAAGTTTTGCCTTACCTTCCGATTGATCGTCGGTAGGAGTAGCACCAAGAAGCTCGCCCGTAGAGGTCATTACCATTGAATTCATCTGATTAATTGCAGCATTGCTTGATTCAGCCTCATCAATTCTTTCTAATTTCCTTTTCTTCTCAGCAACAAATTGATTCTTATTTTTGAATTTCAGCACAGGCTTCTGCTTGCAAAACTCATCTTTGTTTACCACAGTTAAAGCTGAGCTTTCGTAATCTAGCTCAATTTGACTGAAGTTGAAATCAAATTCAACCACAGCTCCTTCTTCAACTTTTGTCTTATTAAGGGCAAAACCAATGCCATTCTTGAATGTGAAGATCAGTCTTCCTCCTAACATTCTCTTGCATTAAAACAGGAAAACAATCAGTATGTCAGACTGGGCTTTTAAGCAAGAACAATATGAAAATTTCTTATATTTTAATGATTTATATTAACATATATATATATATAT
>JXCR01127667.1:61044-188000 GCA_002079205.1 Phalaenopsis hybrid cultivar
CATCATGATGCATAGTATTTCTTCAGATATCGTCCATTAATAGGAAGCATAGGTCGTTTTCCTTGACAATTTATCAATTGGTACGCTCTTCCAGAGTAAACCCTTTTAACCACGAACAGTCTTTCCCATGTTGGTTCAAATTTACCTCCTATCTTGAGATGTGCAAAAATAGGTCTTCTAAGGACAAGAACCAAATCACCAACTCTAAAAGTCTTAGGGCGGACCAATTTGTCGTGTGCTTGAATCATCTTGGCTTAATACAATTCCAAATTTTGTTGTGCTATCAATCGTTTTCCTTCCAAACTTTCTAATTCTTCCAGTCGTAATTTGGCATTTTCTTTAGTAATGATTTTGTTGGCAATGGAAACTCTGAGAGAAGGAAGTTGAACTTCTAAAGGTAACATAGCCTCAGACCCATACACAAGAGCGTAAGGTGTAGACTGGGTTGGAGTTCTGAACGTAGTTCTATAAGCCCATAAGGCTTCTAATAACTGCTCGTGCCAATTCCTTTTGTTTTCGTCCAAGGTCTTTTTTAGAATTTGGACGAGAGTCTTATTAAAAGCCTCGCCAATCCATTAGCTCTCGGATAATAAATTGTAGAACAATGCCAATCAATTCTGTGTCTTCTGAAAAAATTATCGATCATCGTGCTTTTAAATGCAAACCTGTTGTTTGAAATAATTTTGCGTGGTATTCCAAAACGATAGACAATTTGGTTCTTGAAGAACTGTAAGACATGTTGTGCTTTTACTTCTCTCAACGGTATTGCCTCTGCCCACTTTAAGAAGTAATCGGTAGCGTCTAGGATGAAATGATGTCCCTTTGAAGATGGAGGATCTATAGGACCCGCCACATCTGTGCCCCAACATTCAAACGGCCATGACGCAACTGTCAGGTGTAACACATTTGGGGGGTGATGCAAGACCACTCCATGTACTTGGCATTGGTGACAATGTTTGGCGATTTTCATACAGTCGGTCATCATTGCGGGCCAGTAATACCCTAATATTTTAATTTTCATTTTCATCTTCGGACCTGACTGATGGCGCCACAAAGTCCTGAGTGTACCTCTTTAACGATTTTTTGAGCTTCTGTAGCATTCAAGCATCTTAACCACATTTGGTCGAAAGACCTTCGATAAAGAACATTATCTATTAAAGCATTCGATAAGGCTCTCCTTTTTATTTGATATGTTACTGACTTATCATCTGACAACTTTCCTGTTTGTAAATATTCTGTGAAAGGTTGACGCCAGTCTTCTGCAGTTTCGGTGATTGTCATTACTGTTTCTTCTTTACCCAATTTGTCCAAAGTATCTACATCGATCGAGGACAAAACCCGAAGTCCTTGAACAGTGATCTTAATTGAATTTTCTTGTGGACATGCAAATTCCTTGGCGAGTTTAGCGAAAGCATCGACGAGGGTATTTTTTTCCCTTGGGATTCTGCATATTGTCACGTATGGAATCTGTTCTAATAACTTCATTGTATAACAATGATATTGTTCCAATTTAGGCTTCAAAATTCTATATTGCCCAGTAACCTGTTGAATGATTAACTGTGAATCTCTGTAAATGTTAATGTCAGTTATACCCATTGATATCGTTAATTGTAACCCTGTTATCAATGCTTCGTACTCTGCCTCATTATTCGTGCATGGTTCTGTCAAATGATAAGAATACCTTAACATCCCCTTTTCTAGTGTAATGAAGACCAATCCAATCCCTGCTTTACCAGGTATTATTGTTTGCAATTCTTTATCTCTTTGAGTCGAAGAAGCCCCATCAAAATATAGTTCCCAACGTCGAGTCTTGGAATTTTCTACATCCATTATCTGTTCGTCTGGCAAATCATCATTAAGAGGGGAACTAGCCGGTAATGGGTGTGCCGCGAGGAAATCTGCTAGAATCTGTCCTTTCACAGCCCATAAGGGAACCAAAGTTATATCAAATTGCAATAATACCATGGCCCATCTTGCTAACCTACCGGAAAGTGTTGGTCGGGTCATTAAATATTGCAACGGAATAAACTTTGAGATAAGGTTGACTTTGTGAGAAAGCATGTAATGACGGAGTTATTGAACTGCAAAGATTAAAGCCAAACAATGTTTCTCGATTGGAGGATATTTCATTTCCGCTGGAATTAAACGATGGCTTAAGTAATAAAGAACATTCTCTTTTCCTTTATCGTTGAATTGGGCTAAGAGAGCTCCGACGGAATCATCCAAAGCTGCGGTATAAAGTATTAAAGGTCTGCCCAAAATGGGCGCTGCCAAGATAGGAGGTGTCGTTAGATATTGCTTAATGCTCTTGAAAGCATGTTGACATTTATCATCCCAAATAAACTTTGCATCCTTTTTAGTCAATACGGAAAAAGGTTAACACCTGCCTAACAAGTTAGAAATAAAGCTTCTTAAATACGTCAGCCTCCCTTAAAAAAATCGTAATTATTTTAAATTTTTAGGGGGTGGCATTTCTAAGATGGCTTTAATCTTACCTGAATCAATCTTAATCCCGCGGTGACGAACAACAAACCCTAAAAATTTCCCAGAAGTCACACCGAATGCACACTTTAGGGGGTTCATTTTAAGGTTAAATTGTTGTAACCATTCTAAGACAATTCTCAAATCATACAAATGATCTTCTTTCTGTTTGCTTTTGATGACAAAATCATCCACATAACATTCCACCTGATTATGAATGAGGTCATCAAAGATCCTTGTCATTGCTCGTTGATATGTTGCACCAGTATTCTTCAATTCGAAAGGCATTACGATATAACAATAAACTCCAATTGGCGTTCGGAAAGCTATAAATCTTTTATCTTCTAGAGCCATTTTTATTTGATTATACCGAGACGATCCATCCATGAAAAAGAAAATTTCATGAGACGATGCAATATCCACCATCAATCCTGGGATTAGAAGAGGAAACTCATCTTTTGTGCATGCTTTATTCAAATATCTAAAGTCCACACATATACGAATTTGCCCATTTTTCTTCTTAACTAGCACTATACTAGCCAACCATGTACGATATTGTTCCTCCTGTATGAATTTAGCGTCTATTAACTTCTTGACTTCATTCATAACTTGTTGTTCAATATCGAGACGCATTCTTCTTGAAGCTTCCTTAACTGGAACAGCTGTAGGATCTAGGCCCAGTTTATGTACTGCAACTTCTGGCGCCAATCCGGGCATTTCCTCATAACTCCAAGCAAAACAATCTTTGAACTCTGTCAACAGCTTAATCATATTCATAGATTCTTCTTCACCAAGTAGAGAGCTAATAAAAATTGGCCTCAGTTCCTTTTCAGTACCTAGGTTAATTTCTTGTAACTCATCTACTGTTGATTTAATCTCTTCTTCAAATTCAGGTGGGGCATCGTCAATTGTAGACTCTTCATTGTTGTTCAGAACTTCCAAACAATCTTTTTCATGCCCATTAATAACAACTAAGCAAAATTCTGTATCATCAACAGGCCCTACTGTGCTGAATCCAAGACCTTGCTTGGAATTAAAGGCTTGATTATCATTATTCCAAAATTTCTCAAAGTATTGTGATTGATTTTTTGACCATTGCTTAGGTACCAGACCGCGCTGAGCATGATTTTGAACACAAGGCAAATACCAATCAACAGATAATTCCATTAAGTCGGAAGAAAGCTCATCTTCTAAACAGGTAATTCCATTAACTCGGAAGAAAGCTCATCTTCTAGTTCTACATTGATTTCAGAACTAAAGGATGAAGAACCACGATGAAACTTAATTGCTTTCATACTTGCACTATGTACCTCTTTGACCATCTGACCCTCAATTTTATGAGTAGAAATCGGGGTGAGGGCCATAGTTTGTACATAGAGATTAATCTGATCGTACATTGAACCATAATCACATTTCTCTTCATCTTCTAAATCAATTTCGAAAAGAGGTTTCTTCTGGTTAATCATCGTTACGCTTTTTCCACATTTTTTCATCTTCAGAACTGTCTTCCAAACCAATGTTGATGATTGGACTCTTTTGTTCAACAATTTTATCATTCCTTCCACGACCTCGTCTCCGGCCTTGACCTTGGATACGAGTTCTAGAGGAACTCTCACCCTCTTGTTGTAAAGGGGTAATAAAAGATTGTTGAATCAGTATCGGATGACATTGTCTTTGTATATCTTTTGGACCCTTTACATTTCTTGTAATATCATCTTGAAGCGTAACATTCTTTTTCAGAGGAGTATAGTAATTGACNTTGATTTTGTGAAAGTGGTATCTTTTATTTTTGGAAAATTATGAGACCAGATAGGCCTGATATATATAATAGTTTAAATAGTTGAGCATAATGTCATAAATGATATATCATCTCGGAGGATGGACATATCATTTATTAGTAGGCTTAACTATCTAAACTTAAAATTTTAAGACTCTATTTTGGCCTGCAAAATTTATAGGCAACAATTCTCTGATCCAATACATAGATTAGATAGGATTTAGATTAATCTGGGTTCTTAAATTCCCTATAGGAGCAAGCTCCTATAGTTAATTACATCTTAGATAACTGAAGTCACCTAAGAAAACTCTCGATAATGGTCAGCGGTTTTGTCTTCAAGAATTCAACATTCAAGTTTCCACGATTGTTCATAGGAAAAGTCAAATGAGATAGGTTCAAATAGGAACAATTATTCCCAGAATCCAAAAATGTGAAACGTAGGAGATGTCGAAGATACTAACTAATATTAGTGACATCTCAAACTAATCTACGGTTTGGCTTTACGCCTTTGAAAGAGAAATTATTTGATGTTTCAGTCTTGCGAGTTATTTAGATATTTGAGACTTACATCTGTATATCTTATGCAAATAGCCCGAGAAAATGTGAGGATTTATGTCATACTAAACGACGACCTCGGAATCCTAAAAAGTTTAGGATTGATATCATACAATATAAAATCGTAGAAAGTCCTAAAAGATAATATGTGGATTTACCTCGTGCCAGACAAACAACCTCGACGTCATACAGGTATGTTATCTAAATCTATCGAGGTTCTGCATAAGCTCATCCTTCCGTCTTTGGTAGTTGTCTCGACAGTTGTCTGAAGATGAATCTTCAACCGACCACGTCGTCGTCTCATTCCGAGAAAAGGAGAAAGAGAAGAAAGAGTAATAAAAACATGCCTAGAACGACCTATCCTAGGGGATTGCACAAACTTACTAGAAAGGTAGCAGCTAAAGTGTGAATACTGGTAATGTATGCTATACAACAAAGAACAAAAAAAGAGACTATATTGTAAGATGCGACAAGAAAATGCATGGGACATGTAATGAAGTACAGTACAATACAAAATAAAAAGAAGTATGCAGGAAATAAAGTATGGAAATTAAATAAATAAAAGCGTACCTAATCAAATTCTGCTAAAGCTTCAAAAGAGATTGCAATTGTATGATATAAATGAGTCAGGTAAACATTTGCAGATTATAAAAGAAAACTAAATGTTGAGCATATGAAAGTCTCAAGTTGGGATATTAGATTTCAATTTGGGGATAGGCTCAGACTAGAACTCTTTTTCTCTTTATCTCAATCCCACCGGCAACTAATATATTGAGGTCAACCAATCAACATTAACTAGAGGCCACCAACGAATCACCCCTATAATTAGATAGCCTTAAACCCTGTCATTTAATGAATATGAGAATAGAGTAGTATCTGAACTCATCAAAATGTAGTGCACCTATACATGAAATGTAGTTTTTGAACTTATTGAAGTGTAGTGCATGTGTATGTGGCATGTAGTATTTGTCGTGTAGGGCATAGTGTGTGAAATGTATAGTGTGTATGAGTGTAGTATCTGTGTAAAACCCGTAGTATCTATACATAATATGTAACGTCTGTCGTGCAGAGTGTAGTGTGTGGATATAGTGTCTGCAGTAAAAAAAAAGGTGATATGGTAATACTTAGATCCATCATACAAAGATATGTGGTCTATCTATATGTGGTGTGCAAGATATACTATGTGATGTATGAAATGTATGTGTAGATGATATCAAATGTATGAATGTATTAGTCAGGATATGGTGTCTACAGTGTAGTGTCGTATCTGTTCTTTTGTGATTACCGATTCTTGAAACTTTTGAAAAAGCGTTAGAGTTGTTAATGATCTAGGGGTGAAAGGGCATTACACTAATTGAATATTGATTTTATATCTCTGCTATAACCTAAGCTGCCAAATGGTTCAATGTGTACCAATTTTTTATCAATATATATATATATATATATGCATAAGGAATCGCAGGAAGCAAAATCTAGCCTGAAGATTAAATATCCAAAGAACCAAAATATTCAATGTGTGCACTCGAATAGAGGGACAACAGAGAAAAAAAAATGAGTCACTAAACAACTATTCAAAGCACCAAACAACTCCAGTATTCATTCAAATAAGGGAAGCAGTAGCAAATCGAAAGTATTATAGCAGTTTTCAGAACCTAAAAATGATTTTTGATATGTATTCAAATAAGATAGCAAGGGGAGTAAGAACTGCATCTCCAAATATATATTCCAATCATTAAAAAAAATTCTAACAGCTATTCAAACAAGGAGGAGTAAAGAGGGCCAAAATTGAATTCCAAATATATTTCCAACAATTCTCGAACAAAGGGGACATCAAGGAGAATCAAACCGAGCCAATATCCAAAGCCAAAATTGAGCCCAACATGGGGCTTAAAATTGAATCATATAAATGTCATACTAAAGAATACAACCAAGCTAACATCCAAAGCTGAAATCGAGCCCAACATAGGGCTTAAAATTGAATCATCAAAAAATAGATTCTGAAACCCCCCAAAGAAATAGGTAACAAGAAGTAACAAAATTGCTATACATTTTGAATGAAAATAACAAAAGATCAGGGAGAATGAACTCTTGAATTTTATTTAAAAAAATTAAAAGAACATAATCATTAAACATGTTTGAGTTAGAGCAGCATAAGAATACATGGCTCCAAACATTTCCATCAAGCTAGAAAACTTCTCCACAGTATATTCGAATGAGGCAATAAAAAAAATGGAATTGCAGCATCAAGCCATTAAAAGTAGATATAAAACCATCCATGTCTCAAACTAATACTCTCTAACCTGAATCCCTTGCTAGTTCAAGAAGGGAGAGGGTGGAGAAAAGATTGCAAGAAAGAACACTTCAAAAAATCACAGCACTATATTTCTTCCTAAAGTTCCAAGAAAAAGAAAAATCACACCTCTTCTTCTCCTCCCTGTGTATTTATAGCCATCGAGAGGACCAGGGCTCACCGATGGTAAAAAGAGGGAAGGTGACAAGAAACACCTCAAAGGCAAAGAGAACATTCAAATTCAAGAACAAGAAGGTTACCAGACTCGTTTAGGAGGGAAAGTTCGTTACAACATGCTACCGGTGAGGCTAACAACGACGAAGGCTCGGAAAGGGACGTGATGACGGACAAACCGGCAAGGGACTCTACGGTTCGACTAGGGCAAATAACAGAGACGCGAGGGAGAAGTGAGAATTAGATTTTAATAGATTATCTTTTATAAAAAAAAAACTCTATCAAATATGTTTTCTTTAATTAAAGAAAATTTTAATAAAATTTTAAATTTTATGTGATGCACTCGCACTCAGAGTCCTGACAAAATGGGCGTCCTCCCTAGCTAAAATTGTCTTCTCGGATGCAATAGCGCAGTCCATTTTGTCATCCGGAAAAATTCGTTGTCGATCACGTCAAATTAACTTCGATTCGTGCGTGGCACGACAAATGAAATTATTTTGACCCCATCGGAGCCGTTTAACGAGTATATTATTGACCGGTCCTAACATAAGTGACGACCAAAGTTAAACATATCTCTCGTAGAGGCAAGTCAAACATCACACGCACCACGGTGTCGACCTACGTCTTTTAAATTTCTATAGAAGCTCAATTTGAGCTTCAATATGTCGGCTTTTCGAACGACTCAACTGAATATTAAGGATATAAAACCGTCCATATGAAACTGCAAGGAGCGAAGACATGACTTGAATTTCTAAGGGGTGTGAGTCCTAGTGTAGTCTTTTAAGAGAATCAAAATAAAGAAGTCTTAGGGCTAGATTCTAGGGTATCTAGAGAAGGGAAAATAAGACATCAAAAATGAGGTCAACAAGGGTTTAACTAAGACTAGCACATAGAGGACCCAAAATTGGGTTTCCATTGGTCCATGGCTTATTTATGGTAGTTGGCACCTCAACTCTACCAAAATGCCCAACTTAGCCTTTTGCCCCTAAACTCTCCCAAATTACCTAGATACCCTTGGGTCCCTAAATTTGGCCAAAATTCCCAAATTTACCCAAAATACCCAAATTTGTTCAAAAATCATTTCAAACTTTTTGAAAACACCCAAATTACCCAAAATCACAAAAAAAATGTCTAATTACCAAAATACCCCTCCTTAGCCAAAAATTTAAAAAATTCCAAAAAATCCAAAGAGTTCCCAAAATATTCAAAATATTGCCAATTTAACTTTTCTAAACTACAACATTACCCAATTTTGCCATTTTGACCATGTTGACCAAAGCCGTAAAATTGCCTTTGAAGGCCCAATCTCCCCAAATCCACCTCAAATGTACATCAAATTGGTCTCAATTTCCACCAATTTCAATCTTAAACTCAAATTAACCTTTCATATGACCAATATAAACCAAATCCAAGCTCAATTGTCCCATGATTTGAGCCCAATTTTGATCTATATCAAAACCCCCAATTTTGGCCCTATAACTTGGTTCCACCAAATTGAACCCCATGGCCTACTCCATTGGTCTCAATTTGGACCCTAAAATCTTCATAAAATTCCTAAACATAAATCTTGATCTGCAATTAGCCTTGGTGAAGTCTCAATTTGATTTAATTTCAACCCAAACCAAAAATCCCCAAATTTTCCCCAAATTGGTCATGTCTCAAAATTCGACCAAATTGATTGCCTTAGGCCCAATATTTTCATTCCCTTCCTTCATAAATAAACTTTATAACATCTCCATTGATCATTTAGACCATTCAATTGAGCTAAATTCCAAGCCTAACCTAATCTAGACCCAAGTCTAGCCCAACATGCCCAAATTGACCAAATTTAAAAAATCCTCAAAATTGACCCTTCAATTTAACTCAAAGTCATTTCAATCCTTCACAAAAAATGTTCATTACAATCATATACAAAATGTGGATCAATAAATTGAGCTCAAGGTCATGGCTAGCCTAGTTTAAACCCAAGTTTTGTTCATTTGAATCGACATTGGACCCATGCACTAAAGTTAGCCTAACTACCCCAAAATCACAAAATTATTAACTCTACAACCATTAGTTGGAGCCTAGTGGCCAGTCTAAACTCTTTAAAACCACCTAAGCTAAGCCATGGACCAAAATTCCTCTAAATTAAGGGATTTCATTCCATATTTTCTTAAGATTAAGATCTTTTTGCCAAAATAAAGCCCAAACCCATTTAACTGCTGTGACAGATTCCTTTGAGGTCCCTCAGCCCTCTGACCACCTCCCCGGCCTGGCAGGCTAGCCTAGTGCCGGAAAACACTAAAACTGTGAGCCACCACCATTGAATTAAACCCATATCAAGCCTAGAGGCCACCTCATCCAAATTAAATTGTAGAGCCTCTCTGCCCTCCATCTAAGCATCACTCTTCACCCCCTCATTGGCCAGGGCGGTAAGCCTTAAGCCATTTTTATAAAAATCTTACCTCCACGGCCATGGAAGGAGTGCTAAAATTTGCTCACAGAGGCCACTCCAAATTGCTCCTAGAGGCTCTTTGAGACCTCCTTAGCTCAAGACAACCACTTTACCCAACTGATTCCCACTTTGGAAGCTCAATTTTGAGCACAAACTTCTGCCCAAAACCAGGTCAGAGTTCACCACAGCTCCACAGTCCGTCAAAATCAAATAAGTTCACCCACACCTTCCCCATAGTGAAAGAAGGAGAAGCCCCATCCAATCCCTCTTCCACAGAGACCCTAACATAGCTCTAGATCAAGACCTAAAATTGAGCTTAGTTGAATTCATACCTAGACATTTCACCACAGCAAGAGGCTTAATCCCTAGCCTCCTTGGAAGTCCACGAACGTGTCGAGCACCTCTGATTGAAGCTTCCCATCTCAAAGTAAAGGTATTGAACTTCTCCTCCTCATGAGCCTAATTTGATTATGCTTAATTTAATTGCATGATTACCGTATGGATGTGTTTGTCTCATTTAGCGAGTCCATAGGATCAAACCCCATGAGATTTGGTTGAGTCTAGAGGAAGATCTTAAGGTTTTAGTGTGGATGGTTCCCAGGTTACCCTATTTGGGGACGATGATGGGGAGTTGTTTGATCATGCGGTTATCTCCTCAACGGACGAAATGAAGCCAAACATCGCTTCAATTCATAAAGCGTGGGCCGAGTCAGCGACTATGTGGATGATGACGTCCAACCAAAGTGTGCCACGCGTATTTTTGGAGCCGCCTAGGATCTAGTCAGCACCGCACATTTAAATAGATAAATAGGGATTTAAATAATTTAGAAATTGCTCCCTAACTTCAAAAATTCATATCTTGGTGTAGAAAAATCACAAAAATAAAATAAAAATACCCACTTGCTCAGTAAACGGAGGAGAACAATATGGAAATAGTTTGAAGTCCATTTGATGCATGTTTTTTAAGTTAATTAAATACTATTTTGAGTCTTTTGATTCTCCATGCATGTAGAAATTTCACCATGACTTGAAATCTTAGCATGTTGTTGCTTCTGCCTTAATGAACATTCCCTAATTTTTGCAAAGTTAGAGGAGATCTCTAGACAAAGATCCATATTTTTCAAGTTTATGTCTATTATTTGCATAAATTAATCATAATAATTATCATGTTGCTTAGAAAATTCTAAGAAAATTTTGGAAGGTTTGCTATAACCAGAGAACCCTTTGAAAAATATTTAATGGGTTAAGTCATTAAGAATGCACCTAATTTCTACCAACCATAAAACACAAAGAAAATTAATTTTGGGTAACTCAAACATCTAAATGAATTGATTTTTAATCTCCACTAAGATTAAAAGTTCAAAGAACTTCCCATAAAAATTACAAAACATTTGGAGCTCATTTAATAACTCAAATTGATTTTTCAAGCTAAATGATATTTTTGCTACTGAAATGATTTTTAATAATTAAAATATAACTCAAAAAATTATAAAAATTAGTTTTTAGAGTTCTCTGTGATCAGAGGAGTTTTATAAAAATAAATTTGAAATTAAAATAAAAATTCCATTTTCAAGCCTATTTTTAATATTTAAATAATTAAAAAATTATAAAAATAAAAAAATATTAAAATTCATGAAAATATTCTAAATTGTTTTCTAAGCACTTAGGAACAATTGAAATACTTTTCCTCATTTTTTAAGTGAAGATATTGAATTTTGAAGCTTAAAATAATTTTTAAAAGCTAAAAATGGATTTTCACTAAAATGATTCTAAAAATTCAAAGAAAAATTAGAAAAATGTGAAATTTTTTTCTCTATGTCCCTTGACATCAGAGAGATTTAATGAAAATATAAAAACTAATTTTCCACACTTAACATATTTTATAATGAATAAATACTCTATAAATTAAAATAATTGTTAAAATTTAAATATAATTCAATAAATCATAAAATTTGGTCCCAATGCTTCTATTGTCTAAGTCTACTCTCAGTAAAAATTTCAAGGGATTAGGATTTTTCTAGATCAAGTTATGGAATTTTCCTTGAAAAATCCTATTTTTGCATTAAAATTAATATGTAAATTAAATTAAATTTTGAAAAATTACATTTACTCCTCTAATGTCTTAATTGAACCATGAGTGAGGGGGATGAAAATTCTAAAGTCATTTGGATTAAATTCAATAAATTATGAAGTAATAGAGCCTTAGGGGCAAAAAGTAATTTTGGAAATTTAGACTTAATTAACATTTAGACTTAATTCTAAAAAGGAAAATGGGTAACCTTTGATCCAAATTAACATATTTGGATGATAGAAACACAAGGGGATTAATTGGCAAGAACCAATCTCACTTTTGTTAATTAAAAGATAAATTTGTAATTTTCTTAAATTATTAAAATTTGGAAGTGTAGTTAAGGAAATGATCCTAGACTTAGGGGTATAGTTTTGGGTGTTAATATCTCACTAATCAAATACCCCTATTTGATGTTTAAATGACTTTCAAAAATGAATCATCATCACTTAAAATTTAATCACTTCAAAAATATATACTAAAACATCCACCAAAACCTTAAGGGCTCAGTAATGACCTAGGCTAAATCAAATATAATTAAACGAGGATTAGAAAAGTAAACATAATTAAAATTGAACATCTTTAAAACACTACAAGCCAAAATTAAAAATTTGGCGAAGTGCCTTGATAACATTAACTTGCCCCTTTTAAGAGTCTTCACCCACATAATTTACATGTTAAATCACAAATGATAATTACCCTACTCTTAGGGATAATTGAAACATCATTATTCATTGAGCATTAAATGTATTTATAAAATGGGTTATTAAGCAACATAATAAGTTTAAATGAGCTCAAGACTTTTCACCAAGTGGTGAGAGGGAAGCATTGACCCTTTTTTTTGTCTAGACCTGTTGGATCCCTCGGAGGTCTACTAAACTTAATATGTTTTGCTTAACAAAAATCATCCTTAATCAAACTAATAGGGACCCACCAAGATATGACCTAGGTTTAGGTAGGTCACTAGAACTTCACTTTCCTGCTTTATATAAAATGCCCTAACATGCATTTTGAGTTTCAAGTGGTGGAACGAGAAGATTCACCAGGTACGCTTTTACAGTTTACAATGTCGTCTTTCTTATACTTTCATACTGTACTTTTGATGTTAACACAAACTTTCATGCTAAACAACGATGTCATCCTGCATGAAAACAAAAACAGTCAGGATAGCCACAAAACCATAATAAAAATTGAAACTAAAATCAACCAAGATAAAATTCACCGCCACAACTTTCAAAATATAAAACAATTCAAAATTTAATCACAAACTTCACACAAAACAACAACTACAACTAAATTAAGACATCTCTATCAGATGATCGGGAATCCCTCGAAGAAGATAACCTACAGTTGCTAACGAGGCTTCCCACAGTCTAAAAGAAATTATGGAACTCATTAAGTTGAGTTTAGTAAATTCATTTGGACTAAGTGAATCCAATAGTTAGTGGTGTCGGAACGAGGGAACCATGGGATCCTAACTGGTGTCGCTCTAATCAACTTTAACATCCCCCATAATATTTAAAGAACTTCAACCATAGAGCCGTATGATTTGAAATCATAACTTAACACCCTAGAAAGCTTAAACTCGTCACGACAAGGAGCTTGGAGCTAGCATGGTGAGCAGCATGACCATATTCAATAGCAAAACCTATCTTCCCAAGCTAAACCATTCCTTCCTTAGAATTAAACAACCAAAGCCATAGGATTTTGAGGTTGTCTGCTTATGTAACATAAATCCTCACCTTGTCTTTAGGCATTTGTACAGCTCTGCTGTATAATATAAGCTCTAACTAATTTTAGGACTCTGAGGTTGTCATCCGTCACGACCTAAATCCTCACATCTTCCAAGATATTTGTATGTTCGTTTCACATGAATGTAAGTCCTAATTAAATAAAATTCGTAGGATGGAACACCTAAATATTTCTCCTCAAAACTGAGGCCAAACAATAGGATAGACCGGGAAGTCATCGAGGATCTCCTCCAGATCCATGACATCCCCTAATTCTTCCTCCTTTGGATTCTAAAAATAAAGTGCTCCAAACTTGAGACAATCCCATTTCACACCTCTCTGTCTGATATCATTGAAAAGTCCTATCCTTTTGAAATCCTTGAAGAACATATTTCTTGATTTTTATCAAGAGTTTTCTTAGGTGACTTTGGTAATTTAAGAAGTAATTAACTATAGGGGCTTGCCATTATAGGAAGCTTTTTCGAACCCAGATTAATATAAACCCTATTTAATTCTTCATATTAAATAGGGGAAATTGTCGGCAAATAAAATAGTTTTGCAGACCAAAACGACGTCATAAATTTATTAGTTTATTTGATCGAGCTTTATCCTAAAGTCTTGTGTTTATCCTTCTGAATAGATACATGGTTTGAGGTATAGTGCTCTTTCATTTAAACTATGAAAAATATGGGGTTAGTTTGATTTCATCATTAAAATATCCGGGATTTCGATTTCGGTGACCGACAGCTTCTTGCGGGCAACTCCCCAAAGAAAAATAGTGCTGACAGCTTATGGCGACTCCGCTGGGGAAAAGTTTCTCTTTCCATTTAAATTAGGAAAGTACTATCTTTATATATTGGTAATGTGTCCATGTCCATCATGGACAAAATTACCCTTCTTCCATTGACATACTTTACCCATTTCTGTCTTAGGAAAGTACAACCAACTCATTGGACTTCAGGACTGCCTGTTCAATCACCTTTGAACAGAGGGGTTCAGGAGGCCATTAAGGACTTCTTAAATCTTCATGTGGGGTCGGACCCCAATAGGTGTGTTGGTGTACTAGTTTCACCTGGGCATTGTGTGCTGCTAAATGGGTCTCACACCGGGTCCTTATTGACCTCACTTTTGGTTGAGATTTAGTCTTTCCTCTTTAGTAGCCTAAGGTCTAGCCATAAGAATTTTTTATTAACTATTCTTAGAAAACTAGACATCATTAGAAATTCTACACTCCTCTTTACTCAACTTGAAGTTCCACATATTGGTCATAACCTCTAGCACTTAGTAGGTGGGGTCACTATGGGGGAGCTCAATGAGAGTCACCCTTAGGACTGCTGAACCTTAGGGGGACTTTGGGTGTTGGTTTAGGGCTAAGGCACTCACTTGCAATCACTTGCACTCACAATCACTCACTACCCTAAATCCAGAATTTCTAGGCTCTAGTCCATTGATACTTTTGGGAGACTCCTGTAGGTGGTCCCCTAAACCCACTAGCCCTAGGCTAGGGTTTTGGCTAAGACCACTACATAGAGGACCCAAAATGGGGTTTCCATTGGTCCACGGTTTATTAATGGTGGTTGGCACTCCAACTCTACCAAGACACCCAAACTAGCCTTTTGCCCTTAAATTCCCCCAAATTACCTAGATACCTTTGGAATCCCAAATTTGGCCAAAATTTTCAAATCTACCAAAAATACCCAACTTGGTTCAAAAATCATTTCAAACACCTTGAAAATACCCAAACTACACAAAATCATCAAAATTGACCAAATTACTAAAATACCCCTCCTTACCCCAAAATGCTAAAAAGTCCAAAAAAATCCCAAAAATTTCCAAAACCCCGCAAATACTCCTAATTTCATTTTTCTTAACTATCACATGACCCAATTTGGCCAATTTGACCATCTTTGACCAAAAATCCCAAATTGCCCTTTAAAGGCCCACATTTTCCCCAAATTACCACAAATGTCTATCCAATTGATCTCAATTTACCCCAATTTCAATTCTAAACTCAAATTCACCCTTGATGTGACCAATATAGACCAAATCCAAGCTCAAATTGTCCCTGATTTAAACCCAATTTTGAGCTAAACCAAAAACCCAATTTTGGCGTTATGGCTTGGTTCCACCAAATTAAACTCATAGTACACTCAATTGACCTTCATAACATCCCCATATATCAAAATTGACCTTCAATTTGCCTTGGTGAGACCTCAATTTCATTTAATTTCAAAAGCCCCAAATTTGCCCCAAATTGGCCATGTCTTAAAATATCACCAAATTGATAGCCTTAGCCCCAAAATTTCCACTCCATCCATTCATGAAAAATCTTCACAACATCTCCCTTGATAATTTGAACCATTAAATTTGGACTTATCCCAAGGCTAGCACAAACTAGACTCATGTCTAACCCAACATGCCCAAATTGACAAAATTTCAAAAATCCCTCAAATTGACCTACCAATTGAACTCAAAATCACTTCAACCCTTCACCAAAAATCTTCATAAGAATCATCAACACAGTATTGATTAATCAATTAGGTTAATTGACATGGATAACCTAGCCTAAACCCAAAGTTTGATCACTTGAATAAAGAAATCAAATTAACTCCACCTTAGCCATTGGTCAGACCCTAAGACTAAGCCAAAACCCATCTAACCACCTAAACTAAGCCATGGAAAAAAATTCCCCCAATTTAAGGGATCTTATTTCCAAAAATGCACATGCTTAAGATACCCTTACTAAAACTAAACCCCATTTCATTAAATTGCTTTAACATATTCCTCGGGATGCCCTGAGCTTCTAGCCACCTCCCCCTGCCATGGCCGACTGGCCTAGTCGCCGGAGAAGCCAAAACATAGGGCCACCCCCTCTTGAATTTCACCCAAATCAAACCTAGACAACTGAGCCAAATCAAATTGTAGAGCTCCTCTGCCCTCCACGTAAGCACTATAATGCACCCAAACATTTGCCCTAAGAGCCACTCCTTGGCCATTTTTATAAAAACTCACCTCCGTGGCCATGGGAGGTGTGTTAAAATTTTTTTAGAGAGAGCTTACCAAATCACTCATAGAGCTTCTTTAAGACCTCCACAACCCATTCCAATCATTCCATTGCTTTGATTACCCTTGTGTAGCCCTAATTTTGAGCTTAAAAATTAGGGCAGAAACATGACATCCCTGAAAACTCCACCAAACTTCAATTGCTTGAGCCCACACCTTCACAACAATAAGAGAAGACAAAGGCCCATCAAATTACCTTCTGAAATAGCCTCTAAAATAGCTTTAGACAAACACCAAAAATTGGTCTTGATAAAAATCACACCTAGGCTTTACACCAAGACTAGAGGCTCAATCCCTAGTCTCCTTGGAGCCCAACGAACGTGCCAAGAACCTCTAATTGAAGCTTCACTTCTCAGAGCCAAGGTATAAAACTTCTCTTATTCTCAAGCCTATTTGAACTCTCCATTTTTTTAGTTGAATTCATGGCATCATAACCGTATGAATATGTTCTTCTAGTCTAGATGAGCATTTAAAAAAAATCATCTAATTTGGATAAGAAATGAGAGAGATCTTAAGGCTAGAAGATGGGCAGTTCTCGGGCTAGGCTATCGGGTACGATGATGGGGAGTCGTTCGATCGCGCGTGTATCAGATGGACGATCGAGATCAAGCCTAACAGCGCTTCAGAACATAAACTATAGGCCGAGCCAGCACTGAGGTGGATGGCGGGGTTTAAAGGGAGCGCACTGCGTGGAGCTCCGGAGCCGCCGTAGGTTGAGGTGGTGTCGCGCATTTAAATAGATAAATATGGATTTAATTAATTCAAAAAATGATCCCTAACCTAAAAACATCATATCTTGGTGTATAAAAATAACAAAATTAAAATTAAAAAATTCTCTTGCTTAGTGAATAGAGGAAAATAATATGGAAATGATTTGGAGTCCATTTGATGCATATTTCATTTTCAATTAGTTAAACACTGATTTGAATGTTTTGATTCTCCATGCATGTAGTAATAACACTATGGCTTGAAATTTTAGCATGTTCTTGTCTTTGTCTTAGGAAATATTCTCTAATTTTTCCAAGGTCAGAGAAGGTCCCTAGACAAAGAATCATATTTTTCAAGTTTTTTATGCAATAGCTGCTTAAATTAATTATAAAAATTAGTATGTTTCTTAAAAAAATCTGAGAAAATTTTGGAAGGTTATGATGACCAGCGAACCTTTAAGAAAATTTCTCATGAGCCAAATCATTCAAAATAAAACTAATCTTCACAAACCCTAAAACACTAAAATAATTAATTTCAAAAAATATAAACAACAAAATGACTTGATTTTTAATCTCCGCTAATTTTTAGGATCAAGAGAACTAACCATAAAAATTTCAAAGTATTTTAAGTTTATTTGATAACTTAAATTAATTTTTCAAGTTAATTAATTTTTTTAGCAGTAAAATGATTTTTAATAATTAAAATATAGTTTTAAAAATTATAAAACTTGGTTTTTTGAGTTCTCTATGATTAGGGGTATTTTCTAAAAATAGAATGATATTTAAAATAAAACTTAATTTTTAGCATAATTTAAATATTTAAATAATTAAAAATCACTAAAAATTACAAAAATAATAAATCTCATGGAAATGTTATAAATTGCTTCCTAAGCACTTAGAAACAATTATAATATTTTTCATGATTTTCTAAATAAAGAAACTGAGTTTCAAAGCTAAAAAATATTTTTTAAAGGCTAAAAATGAGTTTTAACTAAAAATAATTTCAGTAAATCAAATAAAACTTAAGAAAATATAAAATCTTCTCCTCTAAGTTTTTTGACTTTAGGAGGACTTTTTAAAAATATGAAACTTAATTTTCCACATTTAAAATATTTTATAATTAATAAATACCCGAGAAAGTAAAATAATTGTTAAAATTCAAATAAAATTCAAAAAAAAAATCGTAAAATTTGGTCAAAGGCTTCTCTGGTCTAAGTCTACCTCCAATAAAAATTTTATGGGATTAGAGTTTATGTTGGTCAAATTAGGAATTTTCTTTGAAAAATCTTATTTTTGCATGGAAATAATTATATAAATTAAATTAAATTTTGAAAAATCACATTTTCTCCTCTGATGTCTTAATATTGCCCATTAATGAGTAGATAAAAATTTTAAAGTCATTTGAATTGAATTTGATAAATTATGAAGTGTTAGAGCCTCATGGTTTTCAAAGTCATTTGGAATAGATTTGATGAATTATGAAGTGTTAAAGCCTTAGGGGCAAATGTGTAATTTTGGAAATTTAGCCTTAATTAACATGTCTAGGCTTAATTCAAGGAGGGAAATTGGTAACCTATGATCTTAATTTGGATGTTTGAAACACAAGGGGTTAATTGGTAGAAACCAACCCACTTCTTAATTGAAAAATTATTAGAATTTGGAAGTTTGTTAAAATAAATGAACTCAAGACTTAGGGGTATGAATTTTGGAGTCAATAATTAATCAATTTAATACACCTATTTTGATTTTCAAATAAATTTCAAATCATGAATCATGACCACCTAAAGCCTAACCTTTTCAAAATAAATTAAGACACTCACTTAGGTCTTACGAGCTTAGCAGTGACTTAGGCTAAATCAAAATTGATTAAATGAGGATTAGAAAAAACAAACTCAATTAAAATTAGAACATCTTTCAAACACTACAAGCTTAATTAGGACTAAAGTTTGGTTAAGTATTCCAATAATACTAACTTGCCTCTTTAAGGGTCTTCACCCACATAATCTTCAAAATTGAATTGCAGATGTCAAATACCCTATTCTTAGAGATAATTCAGACATCAATGCTCAGTGAGCACCAAAAGTATTTATAGGATGAATTATTAAGCAACATAAGTTTAAAAAGAACTTGGGATTTTCCACCAGGAAGCGAGAAAGTAGCATGGACCTGCTTCTTTCTCTAGATCTGTTGGACACCTCGGAGATCTACTAAACTTAATATATCTTGCTTTGATAAAGTCATCCTTAATTAAACTTCTAAGGACCCACTAAGATATGACATAGGGTTAGGAAAATTATCAAAACTTTACTTTTCCTGCTCTTCATAGATGCCCTCATATGCATTTTTAAGTTTCAGGTGGTGGAACGAGAAGACTCGTCAGGTATGCTTTTAAAGTTTATAGTACCATATTTCTTCTGCCTTTTCCTTACATGTTTTATGCTTGCATTTACCTACATGTATGAAAACAACATAAAGTTGCTTATTAACCATAACCATAACCCAAAACCAAAATTAAAATCAACCAAGATAAAACTCACCGCCACAACATTAAAAANATCAAAATTTAATCATAAACATCACACAAAACCACAACTTCAACTAAATTAGGATGCCTCTATCGGATGATCGGGAATCCCTCAAAGGNAATTTTTTATTTAATTACATTTATTTCTCTAATCCTTGTTTAATCAATTTTCAATTTAGCCTAAGTCACCACTAAGCCCTTAAGACCTAGGTGAGTGTCTTAATTAGTTTTGAATATTTAGCCTAAGTCACCACTAAGCCCTTAAGACCTAGGTGAGTGTCTTAATTAATTTTGAAATGTTAAGCCTTACGTGGTCATGATTCATGATTTGGATTCTATTTGAAAATCAAAATAGGGGTAACAAATTGATTAATTATTGGCTTCAAAAGTCATACCCCTAACTCGAGGATCATTTAATTTTAATAAACTTCCGAATTTTAATAATTTAAAATTTTATTAACTTATCTTTTTAACGAGGAAAGTAAGATTGGTTTCTACCAATTAACCCCTCCCTTATGTTTCAAGCATCAAATAAATTGATTAAGATCAGGGTTATCCATTTCCCTCCTTGACCTAAACCTAAATGTTAATTAAGGCTAAATTCCCAAAATTACACATTTGCCCCTAAGGCTCTAACACTTCATAATTTGTCAAATTCAATTCAAATTACTTTAAAATTTTTACCTTACATTATTCATGGGTCAATTAAGACATCAGAGGAGAAAATGTGATTTTTGAAAATTTAATTTACTTTATCTAATTATTTTCATGAAAAAATAGGATTTTTCAAAGAAAATTTTTAACTTGACCAAGGTAAATCTTAATCCCTTTAAATTTTTAATGGATGTAGACCTAAATAAGAGAAGCCTTTGGACCAGATTGCATGAGTTTTTAAATTCCCTGTGATTTATTAGAATTATTTTAAGTTTTGGGTTATTTAATAAAAATAAAATATTTAAAATGAAGAAAATTAAGTTTTGTATTTTTGAAAAATCTCTATGAGGTTAGAGAACCCACAAAAACAAATTTCATTTTTTTTCTTTGATTTAATGGAATTATTTAGTGAAAATACATTTTTAGCTTTTAAAAATTATTTTTAAGTTTTGAAATTCAATATCTTTATTTAGAAAATAAGGAAAAATATTCTAATTATTCCGAAGTGATTAGGAAGCAATTTAGAACATTTCCATGAGTTTAACTATTTTTGTGATTTTTAGGAATTTTTAATTTTTTTAAAATATTTAAAATAGGCTAAAAATAAAGATTTTACACTAAATATTTTTTTATTTTTACAAAATACCCATGATCACAAAGAACTCAAGAAACTAAGTTTCATAATTTTTTGAGTTATGTTTTGATTTTAAAAATCATTTAAATGCCAAAAGTGGTATTTATCTTTAAAAATCTACTTAAGTTGTCAAATGAACTCAAAATATTTTGAAAATTTTATGATGAGTTCTTTAGATCATAAATCACAGTGAAGATCAAAAATCAAATCATTTAAATGTTTATATTTTCTAAAATTAATTATCTTAGTGATTTAGTGTTTTTAAAATTTAAGTGCATTTTAAATGCTTGACCTATAGAATTATTTCTAAAAGTTCCTCTAGTCATAGTGAACCTTCCAAATTTCTCTTAGAATTTTATAATTAATATGCTAACTTCCATGATTTTTTTAAGGAAGTAATGTGAAAAAACTTGAAAATATGGATCTCTCTATAGGGTCCTTCTCTAATTTTGGAAAAATCAGAGAATGTTTTCCTTGACAGAGGCTACAACATGCCAAAATTTCAAGCCAATGAGATGTATCAAAATGCATGGAGAATTAAAGGATGTCAAATAGTGATTAATTAATTAAAAATATTTTATGCATCAAATGGATTTGAAATTTATTCCACATTGTTCTCCTCTATTCACGGAGCAAAAAGGTGTTTTTATTTTATTTTTGTGATTTCTCTACAGAAAGTTATGGATTTTCTAAGTTAGGGGAGTTTAAATAAATAGAAAAAGCCTTATTTTTTTACTTATCCACACGGTGCCATGAAGATCCTAGGCAGCTCCGAAACTTCATGTGGCGCGCTCCTATTTGGCACTGTCGTCCACGCCAGCAGCCACGCGTCCCGCTGTTTATGTAAAGAAGCATTATCCGGATTCATCTTTGCCATCCATTTGATACATGTGTGATCGACGATGCGTGGTCATCTTCCCCAATTTCTGAGGTCGAGAACCGTCCACCTTCAAGGCCTAAGATCTCTCTCATTTCTCAACCAAATTAAGTGAATTTTTTTTAAAATGCTCGTCTTAGTGAGACGAACACATCCATAGAGCTAATGTGTCATGAACTCAAGCCCAAGTAAATGTAGAATCAAAATAAGCTCGAAAGGAGGAGAAGTTTTATACCTTTGCTCTGAGAAGGGAGGCTTCAAATAGAGGTGCTCGACACATTTGTTGGGGTCCAAGGAGGCTAGGGATTGAGTCCCTGGTTTTGGTGTAAGGCCTAGGTACGAAGTCGATCAAGCTCGATTTCAGGTGTTAGTCTAGAGCTATGGTGGAGGCAATTTCAAAGGGTAATTTGATGGGGCTTTGTCTTCTCTTGCTATTGTGAAGGTGTGGGCACAAGCAAATGAACTTTGGTGGAGTTTTGAGAGATTTCATGTATTTGCCCTAATTTTTAAGCTCAAAATTAGGGTTGTACAGGGGGAATCAAGGCAGTGGAGTGATTGGAATGGGCTGTGGAGATCTCAAGGAAGCTTTATGAGTGATTTAGGAGGCTCTCTTTGAGAAAGATTTAGCACACCTCCCATGGTCGTGGAGTTGAGTTTTTATAAAAATGGCCATGGGGTGGTTCTCAGGGCATAAGTTTGGGTCCATTGTAGTGCTTAGGTGGAGGGCAAAGAAGCACTTGAATTTGATTTGGATGAGCTGGCCTCTAAGTTTAATTTGGATGAGGTTCCATGGGGCTGGCTCTTGGATTTGAGCTTTTCCAGCCACTAGGCTGGCCGGCCGGCCAGTGGGGTGGCTAGGAGCTCAGGGAACCCAGAGGAATCCATCACAATAATTTAATGCTAATGTGCTTTGTTTTGGCAAAGATATCTTAAGCATGTGAATTTTTAGAAACAATATCCCTTAATTTGGGGGACCTTTGGTCCATGGCTTGATTTAGGTGGTTTCATGGTGTTTGTACTGGTCACTAAGTCCAACTAATGGTTGTGATGGAGTTAATTTGGTGAAGGTTTGAAGTGATTTCGAGTTCAATTGGTAGGTCAATTTGAGGGAATTTTGGTTTTTAGTCAATTTTGTCATGTTGGGCTAGGCTTGGGTCTAGCTTGGGTTAACCTTGGGCTAAGTCCAAATCGATTTTTGTAAATGGTCAATGGGGACCCTATGAAGAGTTTTCAACATGAATTAGATGCCAATTTGGTTGTTAAATATATTTATTGGGTGAAATTTTGGGACTTAGCGAATTTGGGGCTAAAGTTGAGAATTTTGGATTTAGGCCAAAATCAAATGGATATGAGGCTTCACTAAAGGAAATTGATGGTTTATTTTGATTTATAGGAATTTTAGTAAGATTTTTTAACAATAATTAGGGCCAACTGACTTGGTTATAGGTTTAATGTGGTGAGATTATGTCATATGGTCAAAATTGGGGTTTTGATCTAAATCAAAGTTGGGCTCAAATCATGGGCCTATTAAGCTTGGAATTGGTTTAATTTGTTCATATCAAAAGGTAATTTGAGTTTAGGATTGGAATTGGGGTCAACTGAGATCAAATTGATGGACATTTGAGTTTGAGTTGGGGAAATTTGGGTCATTAAAGGCAAATTTGGTGATTTTTTGTAAAGATGGTCAAATTAGCTAAATTAGATCATATGGTAGTTGAGAGAAATTAAATTAGGTATATTTGGAATTTATTGGGATTTTTTGGAAATGTTTAGAATCTTTGGGGTTTTGATCTATGGATGGGTATTTTGGTAATTTTGGGGTGTTTAAGGGGTAAAAGGCCAAGATGAGTATTTTTGGTAAAGTTGTGGTACCAACCATCACCAACAAGCCATGGACCAATGGAAACCCCATTTTGGGTCCTCAACATAGTGGTCTTAGCCAAACCATAGCCCTAGGGCTGGTAGGTTTAGGGGACCATCTACATGTGTATCCAAAAAAGATCAAGGGATATAGGCTAGAAATTTGAGTTTAGGGTTGTGAGTGTATGTGAGTGTAGATGAGAGTAGTGAGTGAATTAGCTCTAGACCAACTCCCAAGGTTAATCTTAAGGTCCAGTAGTCCTAAGGGTTACTCATCTTGAGTTTCTCCCATAGTGACACAACCAACCTACTAAGTGCTAGAGGTTATGACCAATATGTGGAACTTCAATTTGAATAGAGAAGAGTTTGGAATTTCTAGTGTTGAGGGTGCCTTTTTTAGTTTTCTAAGAATAGTCTATAGGAAAATCCTACGGCTAGACCTTAGGCTACTAAAAGGGAAAAACTGAACCTCAACCAAAAGTGAGGTCAACAAATGGACCCCTAATAGATGTGGTGTGATGGGCAAGCACACCGTGTGTATTGGTGTTGATTGTTGAGATCAATAAAAACCAATTCAACCTCTAAGTCAACAGACCCAAAAATATGTGTAGAGTTGTGTGTGATTTCTTTCTGCTGATGAATTAGCAGGTGAGTGTTTCATTAAGTCTAGAAGTAAGGACTCTCACTTGGGATTGGAGAGTAGACTTTGAGTTATGAAAGTTCAAGATTTCCAAAGGATGGGAGTTAGTATGTAAGTGTTGACCCCGAGGTGGGATTTGAAATTTAGATATCAATATAAAAAGAGAGAGAGAGTCAGAATGTAAGGACTGACCTTGAATGTAATGAATAAAAAATGTAGGACTGATTCGGAAATGAAAATTGAAATGTAGGTCAATTCTCAAAAGAGTGTGTCGGAATGTAAAGACCGATCTTGAATGTAATGAATTAGTAATGTAGGAATGATTCGGAAATGAGAATTGAAATGTAGGTCAATTCTCAAAAGAGAGTGTCAGAATGTAAGGCCCACCTCGAATGTAATGAATTAGAAATGTTGGACTGATTCGAAAATGAGAATTGAAATGTAGGTCAATTCTCAAAAGAGGGTGTCTGAATGTAAGGACCATCCTCGAATGTAATGAATTAGAAATGTAGGAGTGACTCAAAAATGAGAATTAAAATTCAGATATCAATCTAAAGAGAGAGAGAGAGTCGGAATGTCAGGACCGACCTTGAATGTAATGAATCAGAAATGTAGGATTGACTCGAAAGTGAGAATTGAAATGTAGGTCAATTCTCAAAAGAGAATGTTGGAATGTAAGGACCGACCTCGAATGTAATGAATCAGAAATGTAGGACTGATTCGAAAATGAGAATTGAAATGTAGGTCTATTCTCAAAAGAGAGTTAGTAGCGTTGAATTTACAAAAATGTATCATGTAAAAAAGGTTGATCTTGTTAAAGGGGATTTGTAAAGCTTTGTGAGTTTTTGTGTAGAATGTGAAATTCTAAGGGGATGTGCAGAGAGTTAGTGTAGATAACGATGGTTTTGCTGCGCGCACAAAGAATAGGAAATTCTGAAAACGGAAAGATCCAGTCAACAACTTTGTTTTATTTTCTTGTTGTTTTTATCACATTTAATTTTTTTTAAAAATATGTTTTTAAAGTTTTAATTTTAATTGGTTTTTTTTCAAAAGAAATTTGTTTTATTGTTTATTTCTTGGTGATTATTTTTCATTTATCTTTTATTTATTGTTGAAGATTTGTTGTTTTGTTCTTTGTTCATTGAAATTCTAAACCATCGCATGGTCCACGACTTTCATCCATCGCAAAAAAAGGCAACTGACAAAAAGGCACAATTTGTGAGAATTTTCCATTAATTTGCTCTAAGAAGGGATGCCATAAATCAGACATAGGCTAACGCCTCAAAAGGTACATTATGTAATCCATGTCGAAATACATTGAGAATCATCTCATGCTATGAGTACATCGTAGATTGAATACATTAAATACATGTCAAGCTGTTAGAAGAATGTAAGTGAACCCATCTGTGCCAGGTATGTTGAGCTCCTGATCAAACGGACCTTCTAAGTCATGCTACATGATAAGAGTTCACTTTGCATGTACTTAGAGGTACAACCTTCTCACAGCTCATATGGAAATAATTCCTTCAATTCTGGGTCCTACTGGAATCCATATGATAGTTTACTGTCGTCCATTCTGCAAAAGGTTACAGACACCCTACGGTGTCGCACTCCTGGAATGTAGTGCTTTGCAATGTCTGCGCAATTGCCCTTCAGGACAAGTACTAAACCAACTAGAAGAGGAATCTCCACAGCTCCTTTGAATTCATCAAGGCCGACTATATCGATTTCTTTTCCAAATAGAATATTACTTTTACTCATGAACGAGACAGTGCAGAAAGGCCTCACAAAATCATGATGATCGATGTGTGGGAGAATGCAGTCACCTTCTTCATAAATGTTAATGATGCAACTTTTGGGAATGCAAGTAGTGGGTAGAATATTCCACTTGACCATTCTCTTGATCATCCATTTTATCATTGGTGGCAACGGATCCACTTGGTCATATCTGAGGATCTCAGGCAGATTCTGCTATCTGTCGTTTGTGAAGTTGTAGCAACAGCCGCATTGGATGTTGATTCTTCCCTATCCCCTCATCCATTTCATTGGCTCGGAATATGTCCTCTCCATGAGAAGGCCCACTTGGCCTCTGTCTCTTAAATCGAAGATGTAGTCCAGAATATTCTTTTCATCAATCTCAGAGAAAAGCTTGGGGTACAGTTCCATGCCTTCCAATATATTGACAAACTTTCCCTGAACCTCTTCACAGAACTGGAATTCTCTTTTATTTACTCTGCTTATCTTTTAGTATTCTACCATACCAGGAGTTGGCAGCTGCCACATGCGTTCCTTCCTTCGGGCCTCGGCGGGGACCTAAACTAGTATTGGTTGATCCAGAATATGAGATTCAACCTCTAGTGGGATGAATGACCCTGGGCGCCATGGTTCATGCTGATCCATAGTTAATGGGACATATGGTTCATTTGTCGCGAAGTCTAGAGTCTGAGACTCTTGGTGCTTGAAGTTTATTGTTCTAATGTCCCAAAACACTATAGATGCAAAATGTTGCAATCTGGGCATTCTACGAATTCACCCATGACTGATGTTCTGGCTAGTACATCAACGTTGCATGTTGGGCAACCCATGCATAAGATATTTGGAACTGGGAGCATATCTGATTCTGTCACAAATCCTGACTCTTCATCTGTAGTGGGCAAGATGGCAGAAGTTTCTCTCATTTCTGGGCTGTAAATATGTCCCTCAGGAATGTGGGTAAGAAAACTGTTCATGTCTCTCTGACGTTTGCGTTCCTATCGTACGAAGATTCTACGTTTCTTTCGGCTCGCATTTCTGCGCTGCGTCCTACAGAGCGGAGTATTTGGTAGTCGTTTGTTACGGGCGGCTATTAGGTCCCTTGCTAGAGTAGCTACCCTGGAATGCAGACGGTTGGACCCCTCCATCGGATCTCGTTCCGATATCATGTTTTTACCTTTGCGTGAGACATTGTCTTGAGTGCTTGCCCTCAATAGTGAAGGCAGCCCCTCCTTCTCTTTATTGCTGACTATGTCCATTAGAGGACCCTTGTAGTCCATATTAACTTGGTTGAAATCCATGTTGAAATCTATGACACCTCCTTGCGGCGCCTTCTCTTCCTTCAGTGCGAGATTCCAGCCGTCCTGGAAGGCAAAGATTAGCCTCTTTCCTAACATTTTTTTGCAGATGACAGAAAGAAAATGTCTGTGGGCCGAAGCTTGGCATGAATAAGAACAAAATAAAGTATTTATTAAAGAAAATTTTACTTTGTTTTGGTGAAGAGGATTATTCATTTTAAGTGTGAGTTTCGTTTAAATTAGTAGAATATTTAAATTCAAAAGTACAAAAGAGAATGTGTGACGTTGAAAAAAAACATTTCTCAAAATTTTCATTATAACGAGGTTAATTACAAAATTTGGATCCGATCATGGACATTTGCCCACATAGATAACCCTAAAACAATCAAAGTTTCAAAGTTTCAAAGAAAGCAGGAGCAAGCAGCATTGAGCGACATCAGGTTGCGTAATAAGTTTTAAGGTATCGTCCATTTATCAGTAACATGGGTATTTTACCTCAGAAGTCCACTAACTGGTAGGCTCCTCCTATATAGACCTTCTCAACGACAAATGGTCCCTCCCAAGTAGGCTCAAATTTCCCACCTATTTTGCGGCATGCAAGAATAAGTCTTTTGAGCACAAGCACGAGGTCACCAACTTTAAATGTTCTTAGGTGGACCAATTTGTCACGGGCTTGTACCATCTTCGCTTGATAGAGCTCCAACAGTTGTTGTGTTTCCAGTCATTTTCTCTCGAGAATCTCCAATTCTTCAATTCTAAGTCTTGCACTTTCATCCGTTGTGAGTTGGTTGGCAACGGTGACTCTGAGAGATGGTGTCTGGATTTCTAGTGGTAGCACGGCCTTGGTCCCATACACTAGTATATAGGGTGTATACTGAGTGGGAGTCCTGAAAGTCGTCTGGTAAGCCCACAAGGCTTCTAATAGTTTGTTATGCTAATCCCTTTTATTTTCATCCATTGTTTTGTTCAAAATATGTACCAGGGTCTTGTTGAAAGCTTCAGCTAGACCATTTGCTCTAAGATAGTAAATTATAGAGTATCTCCAATCTATCTCATGTCTTCTGATGAAATTATTGATCTTGGTACTTTTGAAAGATGTCCCATTATTAGAGATTATTCTTTGCGATACTCCAAAACAGTAGACGATTTGGCTTTTAAAAAATTGAAGGATGTGCTGTGTCGTAACCTCACGTAACGGTACTGCCTCTGCCCATTTAGAGAAGTAATCTGTAGCGGCAACTATAAATCTGTGTCCTTTGGAAGATGGATGGTCTATCGGACCTATTATGTATATGACCCAATACTCGAATGGTCAGGAGGCAACAGTTGGGTGTAGCACATTCGGAGGCTGGTGTAAGACCACCCCATGCACTTGGCATTGGTGACATCTTCTGGCTGAGCTGGCCAATAATATCCGAGTCTTTTGGTCTTCATTTTCATTTTTGGCCCTGACAGTTGAGAACCACACAATCTGGCATGTACTTCTTTGATAATATTCTGTGCCTCAGCTCTGCTCAAACACCGTAGCCACATTTGGTCCAACGATCTTCTGTAGAGAACATTTGCTACCAGGGTGTAAGACATGGGCCTTCTTATGATGTGGTACGCCTCAGACTTGTCTTCTGGAATCTTTCCAGTATGCAAATATTCTATTAATGGCTTGCATCGATCTTCTTTGATTTCCACAATTATATTTATTGTTTCTTTTTTTCAAAGCTTATGTAGAGTTTCGAAATTGTTTTGAGACAGGACTCGTCTTCCATGAACCATGACCTTGATGGAATCCTCCGGGGGACACGCCATTTGCTTAGCGAGTTTTGCTAGAGCATCGGCATGGGCATTATCTCCCCAAGGAATTCAATAGAAAGTCACCTCAGGAATCTGCTCCAGGAGCTTCATTGTGTACTGATGGTACTCTGCTAGTCTTGGTTTCAACATTTTGTATTGTCTGGTGACCTGCTGAATGACAAGTTGAGAGTCACCATAAATGACAATGTTTGTTATATCTAATTAGATTGTCAATTCCAATCTGGTGATTAAAGCTTCATATTCTACTTCATTGTTGGTGCACGACTCTGTCAGGAGGTATGAGAACCTCAACATACCTTTATCTGGCGTAATAAAGATCAAACCGACCTTTGCTTTGCCTGGTATAACTGTATCTGATCCTTTGTCTTTCCTGGCCGACAAAGCGCCATCAAAGTACATTTCCCTGTGCTGCACACTAGAAAATTCCATTTGTAGTATTTGCTCGTCTGGTAACTTATCGTTGAGAGAGGACCCAGCTGGCAGTGGGTGTGCAGCAAGAAAGTCTACTAGTATCTGTCCCTTGATAGCACGAAGGGGAATAAAAGTTATATCAAATTGCAATAAGATCATTGACCATATTTATAAACGTCTCGAGAGTTTTGGTCGAGTCATCAAATATTGCAATGGATTAACTTTCAAAATCAGGATAATCTTATGAAAAAGCATGTAATGTCTAGATTTTGAGTGACAAGAATTAACGTTAGACAATGCTTCTTAATAGATTGATACCTTATCACCGTCGGTATTAGACGACGACTCAAGTAGTAGAGTGCATTTTCTTTGCCCTCATCATTGACTTGGGCTAAGAGGGCTTCGAGAGAGTCATCGAAAGCCGCGGTATAAAGTATCAACGGTTTCCCTGGGATAGGGGCTACCGAAACAGGAGGTGTCATCAAACATTGTTTGACGTCCTCAAAGGCCCGCTGGCATTTCTCTTCCCAAATAAATTTGCCGTCCTTTTTAATTAATGTCGAGAAAGTCTGACACCTACCTGAGAGATTAGAAATAAAGCGTCTCAGATATGCCAACTTCCAGTGGAAGGAACATAATTGTTTTAAAGTTTTAGGAGGAGACATTTCCAAGATAGCTGTTGACCTCATTTTTTGTTGAGGTTTAGTTTTTCCTCTTTAGTAGCCTAGGGTCTAGCCATGGGACTTTTGCTGTTGATTATTCCTAGAAAACTAGACATGAAACCCTCACCATTAGAAATTCCAAACTCTTCTCCACTCACTTAAAGTTTCACATATTGCCTCAACCTCTAAATACTTAGTAGGTGGGGTCACTATGGGGGATACTCAAGATGAGCCACCCAAACCTCTAAATACTTAGTAGGTGGGGTCACTGTGGAGGAAACTCAAGATGACTCACCCTTGGGATTGCTTGACCTTAGGGTTGACCTTGAGTGTTGTTCTGGAGCTAAGGCACTCACTACACTTATCTGCACCCACAATCAACCCTGAGCTCAAATTTCTAGCCTAGATCCCTTGACCTTTTGGGATACTCATGTAGATGGTCCTCTAAACCTACTAGCCCTAGACCACTATGGTTTAGCTACAGTTTAGCTAAGACAACTATGTAGAGGACCCAAAATGGGGTTTCCATTGTTCCATGGCATATTGGTGATTGTTGGTACCTCAAATCTCCCAAAATACCCATTTTGGCCTTTTACCCCTAAAACAGCCCCAAATTACCAAAATACCCCTCCATAGCTCAAAATCCCAAAAATTCCAAAAAAAATCCCAATAAATCATAAATATCCCTAATTTCATTCTCTCAACTATCACATGACCCAATTTGGCCAATTTGACCATCTTTAACCAAAATCCGCAACTTGTCCTTTAAAAGGCTCAAATTTCACCAAAGCCAACTCAAATGTTCATCAATTTGATCTTAATTGACCCCAATTCCAATCCTAAACTCAAATTCACTATTTATATGACCAAACTAAACCAAATACAAGCTCAATTGGTCCATCATTTGAGCCCAATTTTGATTTGGGTCAAAACCCCAATTTTGATCATATGACCTAATCTCACCAATTTGAACTCATAACCTAGTCAGTTGGCCTCAATTAATGTTGAAAAATCTTTATAACATTCCTATACATCAAAATCAACCATCAATCCTTGGTCAAGTCTCAAATCCATTTGATTTTGGCCTAAATCCAAAATTCCCAAATTTAGCCCTCTCCAATCCATTTGATTTTGGCCTAAATCCAAAATTCCCAAATTTAGCCCCAAATTGGCTAAGTCCACAAATTTCACCCAATTGATTGCCTTAACCTCCAAATTGGCATTCAATTCATGTTGAAAACTCAAATTTTATCTAACTTGATTGCCTTAACCTCCAAATTGGCACCCAATTCATGTTGAAAACTCTTCATAGGGTCCCCGAATGCCTTAACCTCCAAATTGGCATACAATTCATGTTGGAAACTCTTTATTAGGTTCCTATTGACCATTTAAAATAATCAATTTGGACTTAGCCCAAGGCTAACCCAAGCTAGACCAAGCCTAGCCCAACATGACCAAATTGATTAAAGTTCAAAATTCCTTCAAATTGACCCTTCAATTGGACTCAAAACCACTTCCATCCTTCACCAAATTTGTTCCTTATGATCATCTAAACCAAATGCAACAATCATTTGGGCCAGTTGACATGGCGAACCTAGCCCAAACCCAAGTTTTGGTCATTTGCACCCACTTGGACCCATGCACCAAATGTGACCTAGCCACCCTAAAGCCACCAAATTAAATCCACCACAGCCATTAGTTGGACTTAGTGACCAATCCAAACACCATAAAATCACCTAAATCAAGCCATGGACCAAAGGTCCCCAAAATTAAAAGATCTTATTTCCATAAATTCACATGCTTAAGATATCTTTTCTAAATCAAATCACATTTGCATTAAATTGTTGTGATGGATTCCTCTTGGTTTTCTGAGCTCCTAGCCACCTCCCATGGCCGACCGGCCAGCCTAGTAGCCAAAAAAGCCCAAAACTGAGAACCGCCACCATGAAACCTCACCCAAATCAAACCTAGAGGTCAGCTCATTCAAATCAAACTATGGAGCTCCTTTGCCCTCCACCTAAGCACCACATTACACCTCCTAATTGGCCACGACAGCCACCATAACCCCATTTTTATAAAAGGCCACCTCCATGGCCATTAAACAAGGTGCTGAAATTTCCATAGAGAGGCCCCCCCAAACTTCACATAGAGCTTCCCTAAGATCCCCTCAGTGCATTCCAACCATTTTCCCTCACCCATTTGTCGGAGCTCAATTTTGAGCTTGAAACCTTGTCGGAAATTATGACAGAACCCAACACACCTTCACAGTCCATCAAACAAAATTAACTTCACCCGCACCTTCACAATAGTGAAAACAGCTAAAGCCCCATTGAATGCCCCTTCAACAGAGCCTCTACCATAGCTCTAGAAAAACACCTGAAATCGAGCTTGGTCAAATTCATACCTAGGCCTTACACGAAGACCAGGGACTCAATCCCTAGCCTCCTTGGACCCCAACGAACGTGCCAAGCACCTCTAATTGAAGCCTCCCTTCTCAGAGCAAAGGTATAAAACTCCTCCTCCTATCGAGATTATTTTGATTCTCCATTTAATTAAGCTTGATTTCATGGTACATTAACTGTATGGATGTGTTCGTCTCACTTAGATGAGTCCATAGGATCAAACCTGAAGTGATTTGGTTGAGTCTAGGTTGAGATCTTAGAGTTTTAGTGTGGACGGGCACGGGATCATTCTATCGGGGACAATGACAGGGAGTCATTCGATCAAGCGTGTATTAAATGGATGGGGGAGATCGAGCCGGACAGCGCTTCGGGACATAAACAGCGGGTCGAGTCAGCAAACTACGTGGAAGACGGCGTCCAGCCAGAGCGCGCCTCCATGCCTTCGGAGCTGCCTAGGATCTAGTCAGTACGCGTTGTTTAAATAGATAAATAAGGCTTTTTCTTATTTATTTAAATACTCTTAACTTATAAAATTCATAACTTTGTGTAGAAAAATCACAAAAATAAAATAAAAATACGCTCTTTCTTAGTGAACAGAGGAAAATATTGTGGAACAAATTTCAAGTCCATTTGATGCATATTTTATTTTTAATTAATTAAACACTGTTTGGGATCACTTGATTCTCCATGCATATTAGTACATCACCTTGGCTTCGAATTTCGACATGTTGTAGCCTTTGTCAGAGAAAGTATTCTCTGATTTTTCCAAAGTTAGAGGAGGTTCATTTATAGAGACCCATATTTTTCAAGGTATTTCACATTATTTATTTAAAATAATCTTGGAAATTAGCATATTGATTATAAAATCCTAAGAAAATTTTCGAAGGTCCACCATGACTAGAGAAACCTTTGGAAATAATTTTATTGGAAACTTCATTTAAAATATCCTTAAATTTTACAAACGCTAAATCAATAAGATAATTAATTTTGAAAAATTTAAACATTTAAATGACTTAATTTTTTATCTACACTGTAATTTACGATCCAAAGAACTTGTCATAAAAATTTCAAAATATTTTAAGTTCATTTGACAACTTAAGTTAATTTTTAAAGATAAATATCACTTTTAACACTTAAATGATTTTTAAAAATCAAAATATGACTCAAAAAATTATGAAATTTAATTTTTTTTTTAGTTCTCTGTGATCAGGGGTACTTCTTAAAAATAAAATGATATTTAAAATAAAAATTTGGTTTTTAGCCTATTTTAAATATTTAAATAATTAAAAATCTATAAAAATCACAAAAACATTAAAACTCATAGAAATGTTCTAAATTGCTTCCTAATCACTTAGGAACAATTAGAGTTATTTTCTTGATTTTTCAAATAAAGATATTTAATTTCAAAGCTTAAAAATAATCTTTAAAGGCTCAAAATGAGTTTTTCACTAAAATAATTCTAGTGAATCAAAGAAAAATAAAAAAAATGTAAAATTTACTCCTCTAGGTTCTCTAACCTTAGAGAGATTTTTCAAAAATACAAAGCTTAATTTTCACGTCTTAAAATATTTTATTTTTATTAAATAACCCAGAATTTAAAATAATTCTAATAAATCACAGAGAATTCAAAAAATTATGAAATTTAGTCCAAAAGCTTACCTAGTCTAGATATACCTCCAGTCAAAATTTCAATAGATTAGAATTTACCTTGATCAAGTTAGGAATTTTCTTTGAAAAATCCTATTTTTACATGAAAATAATTACATAAATTAAATTAAATTTTAAAAAATCACATTTTATCCTCTGATGTCTTAATTGACCCATGAATGAGGTAGGATAAAAATTTCAAAGTTATTTGAATTGAATTTGACAAACTATGAAGTGTTAGAGCCTTAGGGGCAAATGTGTAATTTTTGAAATTTAGCCTTAATTAACATGTTAGGCTTAAGTCTAAGGAGGGAAACTAGGTAACCTCTGATCTTAATCAATTTATTTGATGCTTGAAATAGAAGGGGTTTTACTGGTAGAAACCAATCTCACATTCTTAATTAAGATTAATAAATTTCTAAATTATTAAAATTTGGAAGTTTATTAAAATTAAATGATCCTGGACTTAGGGGTATAACTTTTGAAGTCAATAATTAATCAATTTAATACTCCTATCTTGATTTTCAAATAAAATCCAAATTATGAATCAAGACCACCTAAGGTTTAACCCTTTCAAANGGAATCCCTCGGAGGAGGTAACCTACAGTTGCTAACGAGGCTTCCCACGGTTTAAATGAAATTATGGAACTCATTAAGTTGGGTTTAGTAAGTTCATTTGGACTAAGTGAATCCAATAGAAAATAGTGATGCCGGAACGAGGGAACCGTAGGATCTTAACCGGTGTCGCTCTAATGAATTTTAATATGCCCACACAGAATTTCAAGAACTTCAACCATAGGGCCACCTGATTTGACATTATAACTTGACACACTAGATAACTCAAACTTGTCGCGGTAAGGAGCTTGGAGCTAGCATGGTGAGCAGCACGACCATCTTCAACAGTAAAACCTGTCTTCCCTAGCTAAACCAATCTTCCTTCCTTAGACTTGAAACAACAAAGACATAGGACTTCAAGGTTGCTTTCTTATGCAACGTAAATCCTCACCTTATCTTTTAGGCCTTTGTATAGCTCTGTTATATAATATAAGTTGTAACTCGTCTTAGGATTCCGAGGTTGTCATTTATCACGACCTAAATCCTCACATCTTCCAGGCTATTTGTGTGATCATTTCACACGAATGTAAGACCTAATTAATAAAATTGGCAGGATGAAACACCCAAATATTTCTTCTGAAAACTGAAGCAAAACATTAGGATAGCTTGGGAAGACACCGAGGTTCTCATCTGGATCAATGAAATCCCCTAGTTTTTCCTCCTTTAGATTCTACAATAAAATGTTCAAAATTTTGAACCATTCCCTTTTCACGCCTCCACGTCCGATTTCGTTGAAGAGTCCTACCCTTTGAAATTCCTTGAAGATAATTTTTCTTGATTACATCTGATTTTGTTGAAGAGTCCTACCCTTTGAAATTCCTTGAAGATAATATTTCTTGATTTTTTCGAGAGTTTTCTTAGGTGACTTTGGTCATTTAAGATGTAATTAACTATAGGGGTTTGCCCTTATAGAAAGGGAGTCTTCTTAAGTGACTTTGGTCATTTAAGATGTAATTAACTATAGGGGCTTGCTCTTATAGAAGTTTTCTTAGGTGACTTTGGTCATCTAAGATGTAATTAACTATAGGGGCTTGCCCTTATAGATCTTCTTAGGTGACTTTGGTCATTTAAGATGTAATTAACTATAGGGGCATGCCCTTATAGGAATTTCGGTGACTTTGGTCATTTAAGATGTAATTAACTATAGGGGCTTGCCCTTATAGGAAGCATGTTCTATAGTGGCTTGCCCTTATAGGAAGCATGTCCAACCTTTGAAATTCCTTGAAGATAATATTTCTTGATTTTTATCGAGAGTCTTCTTAAGTGACTTGTCCTACTCTTTGAAATTCCTTGAAGATAATTTTTCTTGATTTTTATCGAGAGTCTTCTTAAGTGACTTTAGTCATTTAAGATGTAATTAACTATAGGGGCTTGCCCTTATAAGAAGCATGTCCAAACCCAGCTATTCTTTGAAGATAATATTTCCTGATTTTTATCGAGAGTCTTCTTAGGTGACTTTGGTCATTTAAAAGCGTTGAAGAGTCCTACCCTTTGAAATTCTTTGAAGATAATTTTTCTTGATTTTTATCGAGAGTCTTCTTAGGTGGCTTTGGTCATTTAAGAATATTTCATGATTTTTATCGAGAGTCTTCTTAGGTGACTTTGGTCATTTAAGATGTAATTAACTACTTTCTTGACTTTTATCGAGAGTCTTCTTAAGTGACTTTGGTCATTTAAGATGTAATTAACTATAGGACTTGCCCTTATAGGAAGCATGTCCGAACCCAGCCTACCCTTTGAAATTCCTTGAAGATAATATTTCCTGATTTTTATCGAGAGTCTTCTTAGGTGCTTTGGTCATTTAAGATTTAATTAACTATAGGGGCTTGCCCTTATAGGAAGCATGTCTGAACCCAGCTTAAGATAAACCTTATTTAATCCTTTATATTAAACATGGGAATTCCCCTATTATAAAGGTTTCACAAACCAAACGGACATCATAATTTTTTTAGTTTATTTGATCGAGCCTCATCTACATGATCTGAGGTACATTGCTTGTTCATTTTAAACTATGAAAAATATGAGGTCAGTTTGATTTCATACTTCAACGTCCTTCCAAAGCGGGCAACGGGGTTTCGATTCCGGCAACCGACAGCTTCTTACAAGCAACTCCCCACAAACCAACCTGAAATATCGCCGACATCTTCTGGCGACTCTGCTGGGGACAAACTTTTCTCTCCTTAAAAATCAATAAATATTATCTTCACACATCGGTAATATGTCCACGTCCCTCGTGGACCAAGTTACCTTTCTTCCATAGGCATACTTCACCCATTTCTATCTTGGGAAAGTACAGCTAACTCCTTGGACTTCAGGACTAGTTGTTCAACCATCTTTGGACAGAGGGGTTCAGAAGGCCATTAAGGACTCCTTAAATTTTCATATGGGGTCGAACCCCCAATAGGTGTGTCGGTGGACTAATTCCACCTGGCCATTTTTTGCCACTAATTGGGTTTCGCATTGGGTACTAAAATTTTTCACATCTCCCTTCCAAATTTGATTTGCTACTTTGCAAATTAAACCAAATCGTGTTGTGCTACGCGCACTTTGAAATATTAATTAAATTTTACACCTTTTTGAACAAAGATGTCAAAATTACCTGTATGTTAAGACCCGCTCGGTCTACAGATTAACCTCTTTTCTTAGTGCTTGCACAAAAGATTACGAGGTTTTCGGCCATATATCTAACCCTAAAACTTTCTGTTTTAAAGCCCGGTTCGATGGCCTACCCAACGCTGACCTTTTCCTGCAACCTGCCAACGGACCGCAGCGCCCGTAACGTCGCTCCCACCATCAAGTTCGAAGTTGGATTTGAAGACCTCGAGATTATCCTCGAGAAAACCCATTAGTGGTAATGAAGATCATTGCTCCGGAAGTACAAGACACGTCTGCAGAATTCAGTTTGAACTGCCTTCAGGACTTCCCTGCCTGCAAGAAGGCTTAAGTTGTTGTCATCAAGTCTGCTATCCCTGCTACTGCTAAGGGAAAAGAAGTGATGGTCGTTGAAGATTTAACTGAAGGATTAATTGTTCTGCCACCCGTGTTTGAGATTGGGTCAAGCTCAAGGATTGTACCACTGAGTTCAGAGGGCCATCAAATCCCACTCCTGAGAGCACACTCGTTGAGGGGGAGCCTCATCAAGTTGAAGAGGTATTACCAGAAATTTATCCACTCCTACGAGGGAGTAGATTCCATCCCCTGATAGATACTGATGGATATGAGAGTATCCGGAAGATTGCCACTGCATTACCATCACTTCATGCACATGGTTAGGAAGGAAAGAAATTCATCCCCATTACCCGAGTTAGTGCAATCTTCAAAAGGCTTGCTAAAAAAGAAAGATGTTATGTTATTGAATTACTTAAACGAGTGGGACATGCAATTTCCCCTCATATGAGAAATGAAAATTTGAAGGATGTTAACTCCGCTAGAAAATCTCATAAGTCGACTATTAAGTCACCTACCCGTGCTTTTGTCTGGCTTTGTTTGGGAAACCCAGTTGATACTACTATAGTCACCACCGATCATACCACCACCAGGACCGTAGGTCGCCGGCCGATTAAGTTAAGACTGGGTCCAAGAAGTTTACCAGTCATTCCTGCAATCATGGAATAAAAGACAAGACGATTACCTGACACTGTAGCCGGTCTACACCACGGGGAGCATACCTTCCCTCGATATACAATTGTTTCTACTAAGATGTTCCGTACTGAGACATCATCATCAAAGAAGAAGAGGGTATGGGTACCCAAGGTCACTGCACCGATACAGTTCAGTGAGCCTGCAAGACAGGAAGTAAAACATGTCCCTGAAATATCTGACATCGCCGCCATAATAGCCAGCGATATGGAGGAATAAATTGAGGATTTATAATTGAGGAAAAAGTAGAGAAACTCAGGATCGAGATTTCTGAGTTAGCTCGAGAACACGGAGTTTCCGTCAATAGTGATGATGAGGATTTTGATTATAGTGATTACTTGGAGGAGGATTTCATGGATGTTCATGTGATCGAAACCAGAGCTACCACATCTGAGCGCAAGGCTCAACCTCACACTGAAGAGAACGCCGTAGATGAGCTGCGTAAGGTTATTCTCCTAAGGGATGAGCAAGTTGCTCTACTAAAGAAAAGAATAGAAGAGATGACTGCAGCTATGACCGCCATGGCCACCATTCAGGGGCAATCACAAGCACCCTGATTAGCTTCTCCAGAGATTAATCAGTCAGAAATCATACACATCTCAGATGAAAGAAGGGAGGCTACTTTGATAGATAAAGAAAAACAACCAAAGAAGAATTCTCCATCATGTGCCATGCCAGAAAAAGAGTTCAAGCAAATGGTTGAACAAGTGCGGGTGGCCTTAGCCCAGTCCAAGGGCGGTGCATCAGTTTTAAAGGATAGACCTTACCCGGAGGAGTTTGATGTCGTCCCTTTCCCCAAGGGTTTTGTGAGCCCAAACTTCAAGATATTCGATGGGACTAGAAATTCCAGACAACACATAACACATTTTAGAGGCAATTGTCGCAACACAAGGAATAGTGAAGCTCTACTCTGCCAGCAGTTCATCAACAGCTTGTCAGGGATTGCTTTCAACTGGTACGCTGACTTGCCCAATGGGTCAGTTAAAAAAATTTTTGAGTTGGAACATTTATTTGTGAAAAGATTTGCTGGGGTGCAGCATCATGTGTCTATTGGAGAGCTCATGATGGAGAAACAGAAGCCTAGTGAAACCTTGGCAGACAATATTTTGAGGTGGACAAACCTTAGCATGAAATGTGAACCTCAGCTACAGGAACATCAAGCGATTGAGATTCTACTCAAAAGAATTCATGGGTTAGTAGCTTTCATGCTTAAGGGGCTCACCATCAAATCCTTCGAGAAGCTACTCAGTAAAGCCATCAATCTTCATGAAGAAATCAAGCACATGGAGCCATATCAAAAGGCTATGGTGACCAAAGTGTTCAAAAAGAAATCAGGGGTTATAACAATAGTAGACAAAGGAAAGCAGCCGATAAAGATAAATACAGAAGATCATCGTCAGTCTTCATCATAGTACTCTCAGAAACAGAGCAGTCAATCCAACTAACGGCCGTCGCAGGAAGGATCACCTCGAACAGCCGGTAAAAGAGTATTCCTGTTAGAGTGACAGAAAGTTGTTTATTCCTTCAAAGATGAAGTTGTACCTAAAATATTCAAAAGCTTGATGAAGAAACCAGAATTCAAATTACGTGATCCAAAGAAACCCGAATAGGTGGATAAGAAGAATGAACAAAATTATTGCCCAAACCACCGGTTACATGGACACACTATAGACAAGTGTTTCATCTTTAAAGACTGGCTCAAGAAGAACCTCAAGGAAGAGAATATAACAATCCCGGAGGAGTATTAGAAAGAACCTGAAAAGGGTTCCATAAACATGATTTCAGTTGAGTCAATCTCCTCAATTGATCCATATGTCGGAGCAGATGGATGGAGTACAACTTGGGATGAACTCCATAGGGTCCTCAATCGAATACCAGATTCATGAAACAAGCTTCTATGAATACCAAATAAGGATGGAATGAGGTATGGAGCAGATCGTCCAAGAAGATACTGAACAAGCTACAGTCTGCATCAAAACAAGCCTCTATTCAGATTCTGCAGCATACCAAGCCCGAGATGAAGATTTTGCCAGGAGATCCATCATCGTCAAGGACAAAGAACAAAAAGAAGAAAAGTGTCACTCCCAAGATTGATAGCACGGGGGGTAGGATAGCGGCTGCCTCTACCAGATTGGTTATCTCGGATTCGGGGAAGAAAATCCTCAAACCTTTGACTTTGTATGATTATCTTTTTGTCCCTCCGGGGTCTTATGAATATAATGGTTGTGATTTAGGCTACGTTTTGACTATTTCTAGTAATAACGTGACTGATTATAACCAAGCTGGTTGCGATCTCGATTTTTTGACTATTTCTGGTAATAATGTGACTGATTATAACCAAGCTAGTTGCGATCACGATCCCCAAAATGATCCTCAAATTGTACTATTTTGACTATCTCTGGTAATAACGTGACTGATTATAACCAAGCTAGTTTCCATCTCGATCCCCAAAATGATCCTCAAATCATACTAGAGTCTGATGAACTCGTTGTCAAGGCCAATGAAGAACTCAATGATATCACTTACGATAGCACTGATAACAAAGAGCCAACTCTCGAGTGTCATGGTGCACCAATTTCCATCAACTTAGATCTTTCCAACGAGGATGAAAAGATATCGGAAGATTGAACCAAGATATCTCAAGAAGAAGAAATCACAGAAGTTAACATAAGGAGCAGAAAGGTGTTACTACCAAGAACAGCTCCAACAGACAAAGTACTACCAAGAACAGCTCCAACAGACAAAGGAAAATAGATAATGACCCGAGAAGAGATACCCCCACCTCCGCCAGTGGAAAAACCATATAATCAAGACAAAATTAGAGGATCATACAAAAGTAGACTACAAAGTGCTAGCTCATCTTAGGAAGTTGCCTGCCCGACTAAGCATCTACGACGCTCTGATCCTGTCGAAGGAGATGAGAGAATCTCTGGTTACAGCTTCACTTGATCCAAAAATTTCCTTAGCTTAGTTGGCTAGCACATCCACAGATGAAGTTTGATCATTGAGAGAACAGCCAGGGGTAAAACCTTCACAGATGAAAACTTGCTGCTCGGTACCGTCGACCACAACCGTCCTCTCTACATCTCCGTCAACATTGGCAGATTTGTGTTATTCAGAGTTTTAGTGGATGCTGGAGCATCTCTTAACTTGATGAGTCTACGGACGTTAGCATATTTGGACTTTGACGTTCAGGAGCTCGTCCCCAATAAGATGATGTTAAGAGGATTCAACCAAAAGGGAGAAAGAGCCCTTGGATCAATTTCATTACTTATGAAGGTCGGAGAACTCGTAACAACCGTTAAATTTCATATCATCGATGCCGAGACCTCTTTTAAAACTCTATTGTTTCGTCAATGGATTCATGAGCACAATATGGTTCCATCATCTCTTCACCAGTGCATCAAATACTGCAAAGATGGCCAAGAAAATTGCATTAATGGAGACCTACAACCATTTTTAGTGCATAACGTTGGTATCCATGAAGATGCTGCCTACTACGCGCCTCGCAAGAAGACTGTCTTCTTGCGCGAAATTTTGACAAATAAAGATAAAGATTCAGAAGGATCCAAAAAATAAGGCCATACAACTCCGCTTCAACAACCTTCTACCACTCCCTTACAATGAGTTGGTGGAGGTTCTTCTAATTCTTGCACCCGAGGTCGAGGCCGGGGACGCGGACGAGGAAAGATCAATTTAAAGGTTGAAAGGACTAGGCCAACTATCAACATTGGTGATGAAGACAGTTTTGAAGATGATGTAATGATGATAAAGCAGAAGAAGCCTCAGTACGAGATATCCCTAGAAGATACAGAGATGAATGAATATGAAACAATGTATGATCAGATAAACCACTATGTAGACATTATGACCCTCACTCTGATTCTCCCTCAAAAGGTTGAGAGTTTAGAGGTCAAGAAAGTCCGCAGTGTTGGTTCAAAGCCGATCAAATTTTATCGTGCTTCTACCTCTACTGAGCTTGAAAAACATGTAAATTTGGATGTTGATTCTAATGAATTAATGGAATTACCTTTTGGTTACTTCTCGCCTTGTGTTCAAAAGTTAATCCAACGGGGACATTAACCAAAACAAATGCCAAAATATAAATATCAACTTTTTGAAAAATTATGGAATGCTAAAAGTCAAACTCCCAATTCAAAAAAAGGTCTTGGATTTAGTACAGTTGGACCAGTCGATGATTCTGAATTTTGCATGGTTGTTACTAATGAGTTAGAAGATGATTGTCTCGATGTAGAGGATGACTCTACTGATCAACCAATAGAAGATGCTCCCCTAGAATTTGAGGAAGAAATTAAACCCACTGTCGATGAATTGAAAGAGATTAACCTCGGGACTGAAGAATGACCCCGACCTATATTTATAAGTTCTCTACTCGATGACAAAGAATCTGTAGAAGTGGTCAAACTATTAGCAGAATTCAAAGATTACTTCGCATGGAGCTACGATGAAATGCAATGACTATCTGCAGAGGTTGCAGTCCATAAACTTCATGTGGACAAGAATGTAACCCCAGTAAAACAAGCTCCCAAGAGAATGTGCCTTGAAATTGAACAACAAGTCATCGCCGAGGTAATGAAGTTGATAAACACCAACTTTTTTAAAGAGGAGCAATACCCCACGTGGTTAGCCAATATTATGCCTGTTAAAAAGAAAAATGGACAGATCCGCGTTTGTGTTGACATCAGAGATTTGAACAAGGCATGTCCAAAAGACGAGTTTCCACTACCTATACCGGAGATGATGTGGACATCGCTTCAGCACATGAGATTTTCTCCTTCATGGATGGATCATCGAGATATAACTAAATTAAGATGGCTCCTAAGGATGCAGCGCTTACAACTTTCAGAACACTGATTGGAATATTCTACTACACAGTGATGTCGTTTGGCCTAAAGAACGCCGGAGCAACATATCAGCGTGTAATGACAAAGATTTTTGACAACCTCATTCACAATCAAGTAGAATGCTACGTGGATGATCTGGTCATCAAAATTAAACAGAAAATAGACCATTTGTATGATTTGAGGATTGTGTTTGAACGGTTACGATGATATGGCCTTAAAATGAATCCCTTAAAGTGCGTCTTTGGTGTCACCTCCGGGAAATTTCTAGTATTTGTTTTCCATCATCAGGGAATCGAGATCAACCCAGATAAGATTAAAGCTATCTTGGAAATGCCTCCCTCTAAAACCTTGAAACAGCTATGTTTCTTCCAGGGGAAGTTGGCATATCTGAGACGCTTTATTTCTAATCTCTCAGGTAGGTGTCAGCCTTTCTCAGCATTAATTAAAAAGGATGCTAAATTTATTTGGGAAGAGAAATGCTAGCAGACCTTTGAGGACGTTAAACAATATTTAATGACACCTCTTGTTTAGGCTGCCCCTATCCCAGGGAAACCATTGATATTTTACACCACGACTTTAGATGACTCTCTTGGAGCCCTCTTAGCCTAAATCAATGAGGAGGGAAATGAAAATGCACTCTACTACATGAGTCGTCCTCTAATACCGACGGAGATAAGGAATCCACCTATTGAGAAGCATTGTCTGGCATTAATTTTTATCGTCCAAAAGCTTAGACATTACATGCTTTCTCACAAGATCACCCTAATTTCGAAAGTTAATCCATTACAGTATTTAATGACCCGACCAACACTCTCTGAACGTTTAGCGAGATGGTCAATGATCTTATTGCAATTTGATATAACCTTTGTTCCCCTCCATGCTATCAAGGGACAGATTTTGGCAGACTTTCTTGTTGCACACCCACTGCCAGGTAGGTCCTCTCTCAACGACGATTACCAGACGAGCAAATACTACAAATGAAATTTTCTAGTGCACAACGCTGTGAAATGTACTTCGATGCTGCTTCGTTAGCCAGGAAAGATAAAGGATTAAGCACAGTTATACCAGGCAAAGCAGGGATTGGTTTGATCTTTATTATGCCAGATAAGGGCATGATGAGGTTCTCATACCACCTGACAAAGTCGTGCACTAACAATGAAGCAGAATATGAAGCTTTAATCACCAGATTGGAGTTGACAATCTCAATGGATATAACAAATGTTGCCATTTATGGTGACTCTCAACTTGTCTTCAAACAAGTCGCCAGACAATACAAAATTTTGAAACCAAGATTAGCATAATACCATCAGTACGCGATAAAGCTTCTGGAGCAGATTCCTGAGGTGACTTTCTACCGGATTCCTTGGGAGATAATACCGATGCCGACACTCTAGCAAAACTCGCTAAGGAAATGGTGTGTTCCTCGGAGGATTCCATCAAAGTCACGGTGCAAGGAAGACGAGTCTTGTCTTGAAATGACTTCAAAACTCTACACAAACTTAGAACAAAAGAAACAATAAATATAGTTGCAGACATCAACAAAGATTGGCGCAAGCCATTAATAGAATATTTACATACTAGGAAGCTGCCGGAGGACAAGTCTGAGGCACACCACATCACAAGAAGGGCCATGTCTTACGCCCTGGTGGGAAATGTTCTTTACAGAAGATCATTTGATCAAATGTGGCTACGGTGTTTGAGAAGAGCCGAGGCACAGAATATTGTCAAAGAAGTACATGCCAGATTGTGTAGCGCTCACCATTCAGGACAAAAAATGAAAATGAAGATCAAAAGACTCGTATATTATTGGCCAGCAATGATGTCTGATTGCATGGATACAGCTAAAAGATATCATCAATGCCAAGTGCATGGGGTGGTCTTATACCAGCCTCCGAATGTGCTACACCCAACTATTGCCTCATGGCCATTCGAGTGTTGGGGAAAAGACATAATAGGTCTGATAGACCCTCCATCTTCTAAATGACACATGTTTATACTTGCCGCTACAGATTACTTCACCAAATGGGTAGAGGCAGTACCGTTACGTGAGGTTACTGCACAGCACATCCTTCAATTTTTCAGAGGCCAAATTGTCTACCGTTTCAGAGTACCGCGAAGAATAATCTCTGACAATGGGACAGCTTTTAAAAGTACAAAGATCAATAATTTCGTCAGAAGACATGCGATAGATTAGATATACTCTACAATTTACTATCCCAGAGCAAATGGTATGGCTGAAGCTTTCAACAAGATATTGGTATAGATTTTGAAGAAAACAATGGATGAAAACAAAAGGGATTGGCATAACAAACTGTTAGAAGCCTTGTGGGCCGACCAGACGACTTTCAGGACTCCCACTCAGTGTACACCTTATATGCTCGTGTACGGTACCGAGGCCGTGCTACCCCTAAATATCCAGACACCATCTCTCAGAGTCGCCGTTGCCAACCAACTCACAATGGAAGAAAGCGCGCTACCCCTAAATATCCAGACACCATCTCTCAGAGTCGCCGTTGCCAACCAACTCACAATGGAAGAAAGCGCAAGACTCATACTTAAAGAACTAGAAAGTCTCGAGGGAGAACGATTGGAAGCACAACAACATTTGGAGCTTTACCAGGCAAAGATGGTACAAGCCCATGACCAATTAGTCCTCCGAAGGACATTCAAAACTGGTGACCTTGTGCTTGTGCTCAAAAGACCTATTCTCGCTCGCCAAAAAATAGGTGGAAGCCAACTTGGGAGGGACTATTTGTCGTTGAGAAGGTTTATGCAGGAGGAGCCTACCAGTTAGTGGACTTCCGGGGTGAAAGACCCATGTTACCGATAAATGGACGATACCTGAAAACATATTACATAGCCTGATGTCACCTGCCTCCGCTTACCCCTGCTTGCTTTGAAACTTTGAAACTTTGATTTTTTTAGGGTTATCTAAAGGGCCATATTTCTATGACCGGGTCCAAATTTTGTAATTAACCTCATTATAATGAAAATTTTGAGAAGATTTTTTAGCTTTTACCAAATTCTCTTTTCTACCTTTGGATTTAAAAATTCTATTAAATTAAACAAAACTCACATATAAAATGAGTAATCCTTTTCACCAAAACAAACTAAAATTTACTTTAATGGATACTCAGTTTTGTTCTTGTTCATGCCAAACTTTGGGCCACTGAAGTTTCTCTCTGCCGTCTGCAGAAAAATATCAGGATAGAGGCTGATCTTTACCTTCCAGGACGGCTGGAACCTCGCACTCAATGAAGAGATGACGCCACAAAAAGGTGTCATAGATTTTGACATGAATTTTAACCAAATTGATATGGACTACCAGGGTCCTCTAATGGACGCAGCCAGCAATAAAGAAAAGGAGGGACTGCCTTCACTATTTAGGGTGACCACTCAAGACAATGTGTCACGTAAAGGTAAAAATGTGATAGCGGAATAAGATCCAATGGACGAGCCCAGCCGACTAACCTCCATGATAGCTACTCCAGCAAAGGGTCTAATGGCGTCCATAGTGAACAACTACCAAATACTCCAATCCGTAGGACGCAACGCAGAAATGCAAGCTGAAAGAAATAGAGAGCCTTTCTGCGACAGGAGCTCAAGCGCCAAACAGACGTGAGTAGTTTTCTTACCCCGATTCCTGAGGGACATATTTACGTTCCAGATCTGAGAGAAACTTCTGCCAGCCTGCCCACTACAGATGCAGGGTCAAGATTTGTGACAGGATCAGATGTGCTCCCGATTTCAGATATCTTGTGCAGAGGTTGCCCAACATGTAACGTTGAGGTACCAGCCGGGACATCAGTTGCGGGCGCATTTGTAGAATGCCTGGACTGCAACGTTCTACATCTACAGCATTTCAATACCTTAGAAGAATACACTTCAAGCCTCAACGAGTCTCATACTCCATATTTCGTGGCAAATGAACTGTATGTCCCTCTGGGGACGGATCAAAGCGCACCATGGAGCCCAGGATCATACATCCCACTTGAGGCTGAATCTTATATTCCGGATCGACTAGTACCAGTTTGGGTTCCTGCCGAGGCCCGGACGAAGGAACGCCCCAAGCAGCTGCCAACTCCCGGTATGGTAGAATACTACAAAATAAGCAAAGTAAACAAAAGAGAATTTGAGTTCTATGAAGAGGTTCGGGGAAAGTTTATCAACATATTGGAGGCTTGGAGTTATATACCATGGTTTTCTCTAAAACTAATGAAAGAAGCATTCTGGGTTGTATCTTCGATTTAAGAGATAGAGGTTAAGCGGGCCTTCTCATGAAGAGAACGTATTCCGAGCCGAAGAAATAGATGTGGGGAAAGGGAAGAATCACCATCCAATACGACTGTTGCTAAAATTTTACAAACGACAAATAGGGAAATCTGCCTGAGATCCTCAGGTACGACCAAGTGGATCTATTACCACCAATGATAAAATGGATGATCAAAAGAATGGTTAAGTGGAATATTCTACCCGCTACTTGCATTCCCAACAGCTGTATCATCAACAATTATGAAGAAGGTGACTGCATTCCCCCACACATTGACCATCATGACTTTGTGAGGCCTTTCTGTATGGTCTCATTAATGAGTAAGAGCAATATTCTATTTAGAAAAGAAATTGATATTGTCGGCCCTGCTGAATTCAGAGGGGCTGCGGAGATTCCTCTTCCTGTTGGTTCAGTACTTGTTCTCAAGGGCAATGGTGCAGACATTGCCAATCACTGCATTCCAAAAGTATGACACCGTAGGGTGTCTGTAACCTTCCGCATAATGGATGACAGTAAAATACCATATGGATTCCAGCAGAACCCGAAATTGGAGGAGTAGTTTCCTTACGAGCTGTGAGAAGGTTGTACCTCTAAGTACATGGAAAGGGAACTCTTATCCTGGAGCATGACTTAGAAGGTCTGCTTGATCAGGAGCCCAATATACCAAGCACAGAGGGTTCACTTGCTTTCTTTTAATAGCATGATATGTATCTGATGTAATCAGTCTATGATGTAAACATATCATGAGATGACTCTCAATGTATTTCAGCATGTATTACATGATGTACCCTTTTGGAGGCATTAGCCTATATTTGATCTGTCGCATCTTTATTGAAGCAGATTAATGGAAATTTCTCTCAAATTGTGCCTTTTTGTCAATTTCCTTTTTGCGGAATGGATGAAAGCCACGAACCATGCGGTGGTTCAGTGTTTCAATGAACAAAGAACGAAACAACAAATCTTCTACAACGTAAAAAAACACAAATGAAAGAAAATCATAAATGAATAAATAACAAAACAAATTTCTTATCAACCAATTAAAATTAAAACTTTAAAAATGCATTTTTTAAAAATCAATTATGATAAAAACAACAAGAAAATAAAATAAATCTACTGAGTGGATACTTCTGTTTTCGGAATTTCCTACTCTTTGTGCGCGTAGCACAACCATCGTTATCTACATTAACTCTCTGCACATTCGCACAGAATTTCACATTCTGCACTTAACTCCACAAAATTTTACAAATCTCCTTCAACAAGATCAACCTTTTTCACATGATACATTTCTATAAGTTCAACGCTACTCACCCTCTTTTGAGAACTGACCTACATTTCAATTCTCATTTCTGAATCAGTCCTACATTTCTGATTAATTGCATTTGAGGTCGGTACTTACATTTTGACGCCCTCTTTTGAGAATTGAACTACATTTTAATTCTCATTTCCGAATCAGTCCTACATTTCTTATTCATTGCATTTGAGGTCGATCCTTACATTCCGACGCTTTCTTTTGAGAATTGACCTACATTTCAATTCTAATTTTCAAATCAGTCCTACATTTCTGATTCATTACCTTCGAGGTATGTCCTTACATACTGACACCCTCTTTTGATAATTGACCTACATTTCAATTCTCATTTCTTAATTCGTCCAACATTTTTGATTCATTGCATTTGTGGTCGATCCTTACGTTCCGACACCCTCTTTTGAGAATTGACCTAAATTTCAATTCTCATTTCCGAATCAATCCTACATTTCTGATTCATTGCATTTAAGGTCGGTCCTTACATTCTGACACCCTCTTTTGAGAATTGACCTACATTTCAATTCTCATTTTCGAATCATTCATACATTCATGATTCATTCCATTTGAGGTCGGCCCTTAAATTCCGACGCTTTCTTTTGAGAATTGAGCTACATTTCAATTCTCATTTCCAAATCAGTTCTACATTTCTGATTCATTGCATTCGAGGTCGGTCCTTACATTTTGACACTTTCTTTTGAGAATTGACCTACATTTCAATTCTCATTTCTGAATCAGTCCTACATTTCTGATTCATTGCATTCGAGGTCAGTCCTTACATTCTGACAGTTTCTTTTGAGAATTGACCTACATTTTAATTCTCATTTCCGAATCAGTCCTACATTTTTGATTCATTACATTTGAGGTCGGTTCTTACATTCTGACACATTCTTTTGAGAATTGACCTAAATTTCAATTCTCATTCCCGAATCAGTCCTACATTTCTGATTCATTGCCTTTGAGGTCGGTCGTGACTTTCCGACACCCTCTTTTGAGAATTGACCAACATTTCAATTCTCAACTTCAAATCAGTCCTACATTTCTGATTCATTGCATTTGAGGATTGTCCTTACATTTTGACACCCTCTTTTGAGAATTGACCTACATTTTAATTCTCATTTCTGAATCTGTCCTACATTTTGTTTCAATGCATTTGAGGTTTGTGCTTACATTCCGACACCCTCTTTTTAGAATTGACCTACATTTTAATTCTCATTTCCGAATCAGTCCTACATTTCTTATTCATTGCATTTGAGGTCGGTCCTTACATTCTGACACCTTTTAAGAATTGACCTACATTTCAATTCTCATTTCCGAATCAATCCTACGTTTCTGTGTCATTACCTTCGAGGTCGCTCCTTACATTCTGACACCCTCTTTTGAGAATTGACCTAAATTTCAATTCTCATTTCCTAATCAGTCCTACATTTCTAATTCATTGCATTTGAGGTCGGTCCTTACATTCCGACACCCTCTTTTGAGAATTGATCTACATTTCAATTCTCATTTCTGAATCAGTCCTATATTTCTGATTCATTGCATTTGAGGTCGGTCCTTACATTTCGACACCCTCTTTTGAGAACTGACCTACATTTCAATTCTTATTTACAAATCAGTCCTACATTTCTGATTCATTGCATTTTAAGTCGGTCCTTACATTCCGACGCTTTCTTTTAAGAATTGACCTACATTTAAATTTTCATTTTTGAATCAGTCCTAGATTTTTGATTCATTGCATTCGAGGGCAGTTCTTACATTCCGACACTCTCTTTTGAGAATTGAGCTACATTTCAATTCTCATTTCCAAATCAGTCCAACATTTCTGATTCATTGCATTTGAGGTCGGTCCTTACATTCTGACACTTTCTTTTGAGAATTGACCTACATTTCAATTCTCATTTCCGAATAAGTCCTACATTTCTGATTCATTGCATTCGAGGCCAGTCCTTACATTCCGACACTTTCTTTTGAGAATTGACCTACATTTCAATTCTCATTTCTGAATGATCCTTACATTCTGACACTCTCTTTTGAGAATTGACCTACATTTCAATTCTCATTTCCGAATCCATTTCTGATTCATTGCATTCGAGGTCGATCCTTACATTCTGACACTCTCTTTTGAGAATTGACCTACATTTCAATTCTCATTTCCGAATCTGCTTTCTTTTGAGAATTGACCTACATTTCAATTCTCATTTCTGAATCAGTCCTACATTTCTGATTCATTGCATTTTTGACGCCCTCGTTTGAGAATTGAACTGCGTTTAAATTCTCATTTCTGAATCAGTCCTACATTTCTGATTCATTCCATTTGAGGTCGATCCTTACATTCCGACGCTTTCTTTTGAGAATTGACCTACATTTCAATTCTAATTTTCAAATCAGTCCTACATTTCTGATTCATTACCTTCGAGGTATGTCCTTACATACTGACACCCTCTTTTGATAATTGTCCTACATTTCAATTCTCATTTCTTAATTAGTCCAACATTTTTGATTCATTGCATTTGTGGTCGGTCCTTACGTTCCGACACCCTCTTTTGAGAATTGACCTAAATTTCAATTCTCATTTCCGAATCAATCCTACATTTCTAATTCATTGCATTTAAGGTCGGTCCTTACATTCTGACACCCTCTTTTGAGAATTGACCTACATTTCAATTCTCATTTCCGAATCATTCATACATTTATGATTCATTCCATTTGAGGTCGGCCCTTAAATTCCGACGCTTTCTTATGAGAATTGAGCTACATTTCAATTCTCATTTCCAACTCAGTTCTACATTTCTGATTCATTGCATTCGAGGTCGGTCCTTACATTCTGACACTTTCTTTTGAGAATTGACCTACATTTCAATTCTCATTTCCGAATCAGTCCTACATTTTTGATTCATTACATTTGAGGTCGGTTCTTACATTCTGACACATTCTTTTGAGAATTGACCTAAATTTCAATTCTCATTTCCGAATCAGTCCTACATTTCTGATTCATTGCCTTTGAGGTCGGTCGTGACTTTCCGACACCCTCTTTTGAGAATTGACAAACATTTCAATTCTCAATTTCAAATCAGTCCTACATTTCTGATTCATTGCATTTGAGGACTGTCCTTACATTCTGACACCCTCTTTTGAGAATTGACCTACATTTTAATTCTCATTTCTGAATCAGTCCTACATTATGTTTCATTGCATTTGAGGTCGGTGCTTACATTCCGACACCCTCATTTAAGAATTGACCTACATTTTAATTCTCATTTCCGAATCAGTCCAACATTTCTTATTCATTGCATTTGAGGTCTGTCCTTACATTCTGACACCTTCTTTTAAGAATTGACCTACATTTCAATTCTCATTTCCGAATCAGTCCTACGNTTATTACTCAAGCATGCAAATATCCAATCCCATGGGCGGCTGTCGTGCTCTCCCACGCCTGTTCTCTTTCACACTTCTTCATCTCTCTCGCTCTCTCTCTCTACAGCCCATATGAAAAAAAATAAATAAATCTCTCTCCCTCTCTCACGCCTCCCTCTCCATCTCTCTCTCTCTCTCTCTCTCTCTCTCTCTCTACAGCCCATATAATAATAAAAATAAAAATAAAAAAATCTCTTCCTCCCTCTCTCTTCCAAATCCTCCCATCAGCACGCGTCGTCAAAATAAAAATAAAAATAAATAAACATTCTGAACTTCTCTCTCTTCCAGATCAAAAAATAAATCACAAAATACCCAAGTATTCATACGGATATAATATGCACTTCAAGCTGAACAAAACGAGTCCAAGAACATGAAATTTGGTTGAGAATCGAAGAAGAATGAAGCTCAGGAATTTTCAGGTGTTGGTTTACTCTGTACGTGTGTCACGTGGGGGAGAAGAGAAAATTCGGGATTATTTCTTTTTTTTTTTTGGTTTAATTCCAAAAATTATGACTTAACTTCAAAATTACATAACTTTTTATATAAAACTCAAAAAATAAACCAAAAGATATTATAAACTCAAGGAAAGGAGAATATTTTTTTAAAATTAAAATCACAACTTTCACCAAGTAAATATTTTTAAATTAATTTTTAAAGTTCTCGAGTATTTAAAAAATAAAAATTAAAATATAAATGAGGAAAATATGAAATTTGGTAGAGATATTAAATGCATTGGGGAAAGCTTCTCTGATTTTTCCAAGGCATTTTAATGTCTTTATATTTGTATTTTGATTTTTTAACAAAATGACATATTTATGTAAATTAAAAATTATAAAAATTATAAAAATTGTAAAACTCTCTCTGATTGAACGTTTGATCATAAATAGAGGTTTAAAAATTTTAAAATCACGTTTAAAACAATTTTTATAATTAAAACACGTTAATTAGGGTTCAGGTTTAATTTAGGCTAAGTTTACCTAGCCCAAGCTCAACCCAAGTTCAATCTAGTTAATTCTCTTTAGGTCTTGTTCAACTTGATTACAGACCTAGTCAACTAACTCAAGGATTGAGTCAACCCATTAAGTTCAATTTTAGTCATTTAGGGCTTTAGGTCAGCCAGTCTTTAAATCGAGTCTAGCCTAGGAAAACATAACATTTAGCTAAGCTAAATTTGAATAGTTGGATCATTTTAAACATGATATTTAAGTCATAATATCATTTAATTCAGACTAAATTTCTTAGAGTTTAGGGTTAGTCAACATGAACTTTAGTTTAGTTTAACCTACACTTTTGGTTCATCCTAAACTAAATATTAATCTTTGGTTAGCCTTAACCTAGGCCATTAGGATTAATGATCCTAACCACTAAGATTAGCCAATCTAAAACACTATGTTTAGTTAACCTAAACCTTAGGGAAGTTAACCCTAAACCAAAAAGATTAGTTAACCTAAATCTTAGGTGGGTTAACCAACCCAAAACGAATAGGATTAGTTAACCTAAACCTTCGGTTAATTAACCCTAAACCAATAGGTTTAGTTAACCTAAGTTTTACTAACCCTAAACCAATATGATTAGTTAACCTAAATCTTAGGTTAGTTAAACCTAAACCAGTAGGATTAGCTAAGTACAAACCTTATGTTAGTTAACCCTAATCCATAGGATTAGCAAAGCCTAAACCTTAGGTTAGTTAACCCTAAACCAATACGACTAACTAACCTAAACCCTAGGTTAGTTAACCCTAATCCATATGATTAGCTAAGACTACACCTTAGGTTAGTTAACCCTAATCCATAAGATTAGCTAAGCCTAAGCCCTAGGTTAGCTAACCTGAAATCAATAAGATTAGTTAACCTAAACTTTATGTTAGTTAACCCTAATCCAACCCTAATCTTTAGGTGAAACAAACATGAATCATAACTTAGCCTTAAGCTAAACCAACCCTAAACCTTAGGTTAGAACCTAACCCGTAGGTTGAACATAGGAGAACCATTTAGGTATAACCTTAAATCTAAGTTAAACCTAAACCCCTCAACTTGAACATCACATAAGAAATAAAATATAACACATTGGCAGGGGTAAATTTTACATAAAACATATTAAAACTTAAACTTAAACAAAATCAAATGCAACAAGGTTTTAAAGCATGGCTTTGAGGTTAAGTCATCTTTAAAGTCGTCAACTTCACATAAGTAATAACAAGTGAACAAAAATAATTAAAATAAAACACTTAAAATCCGACAACAAGATATAAACAACCTAAAACATTTCAACCCTAAAATCGATAAAATAACTCAATGACCAATTAAATCTTAATCACAAAAATCTCATAACGCAACTTAAACCCCTTTTTGTTCTAGTTCATGAAGATTTTTTGGACGATGCATTCTGTGGATGTTGACAAGAATCTTCCAGTCCTGGTGGGAAACCACCTTTTGGACTAAATAAACTAGGGCATCCGGCGACTCGGAACGACGGAGCCATGGACATCTTGACTAGGTTTCCACTAATTAAATAATTAAAATTTAATAAAAATTTGATAAAACATTGTATCTTTATTTTCTTTATTTATTAATTTATGTATCTCAATGCATGTTCTTTTAACTGTTTTTATCAAACATAGAATGCATGTGTTAAGGACAAATAATGAAGGAATAAAAGTTGTATAGATTAGGAAGAACCTATAAATCATAATACTAGGGAATTACTTAGCTTTAGTAAATTTAGTCTTGGCCTAGGTTTAAACTATACCTCCACTACCTTTTAATTAATTCACTATAAAATTATAAAAAAAATAAAACTTTTAATAATAAGATTGGAGGACCTGAAGACATTTCAGTATGGAACTTGTAGCAAACTTCGTGGATAGCTCGTTCAAGACCTTTCTATAGTTTAAATAACAATCCTTAGGATTTTGACGCTGTCTTTTATGACATAAAACCTATCCTTTTTTTAGGCTACTGCATAGTCCCGATATGCAGCATGTCCTAATATATTTTAGGATTCTGAGGTAGTCACTCGACGTAAAACCTCCTATCTTTCTAGGTTTTCTGTGTAAATCATCATTACACAAATTTAAGCCCTAAATAATAAAACTGGCAAGAGTTAACTTAAATTAATATCATCCTAAATTGAGTCAAACATTAGGACAGTTTGGGGTAATACCAAGAACATATTCTGGACCTTTAATCTCCCATACTTTTCTTCCTTTGATTCTTAAAATAAAATCTTTCACCCTATTAGAGATTTCACAATCATGTTCGTTGAAAACTCTTCATTTTGAACTAATGAAAACAAAAGATTCCTGAATTTAATCGAGAGTTTTCTTAAGTGATCCGTTCGTTTAAGATGTAATTAACTATAGGGACTTGCTATTATAGGGAACTTAAAATGAACCCAGACTTAAAATAAACCCTATTTGAATCTCATATTGAATAGGGGAATCTGTCGGTCATCATACAAACTTGCAGATCAAACGGAAGTCATTTAATTCTATAGTTTATTTAATTGAGCTTATTATCAAGTAGTGTATTACCTTTCAGGGTGGTACATTACTCGTGGTTACCTCGATTATCCAAACTGTAGGAATCAATGGGATCAATTTGACCCAATTTTCTTCAAATTAAAATCCCTAATTTCTAAATACTATATTACACTAAATTAAACCGCACTCAACCGTATGGCGACCAACAAATTCTGGCGACTCCATTGGGGAATACTTCTTCTCTCTATATTAATCAGGAATAGTTGTTTTCATGCATCAGTAATGTGTTTGTTTCCCTCTCACACCAGATTACCCTTCTTGTCAGTTGGTTTACTTTGTCCATTTCTTCCTTAGAGGAGTACAACTAACTCTTTTGGATTCCAAGATTTTTTGTTTAAACATCATAAACAAAGAGTCTAGGAATCCTTTAAGGTTTTCTTTTTTTTTGTGGGGTCGGACCCCCGATCAGTGTGGTGGTAAATCATATTCACCAAAATGATATTTCCATGATTTTCAAAAATGTGCATATTAGTCACATGTAATATGCGCAACGCCAACAAAAACCTCCTACAAGTGTAAATCCATAATAAATAAGTCAAAATAGCATGTAAAATGCGGGATAAAAGGCAAATGAAATCATGTCAATAGAAAATTATCGATTAAAAAAAAATTGCAAGAAGCTTTTGGTGCTTTGTCATCCCAAGGAAACAAGAGCCTTAACTCGTATGAGTGGGATCGACTCCTCAGTATAAGGAGTCTCAATATTACTTGTTAAATTTTGTTTCTTTTTTGGGTTTTCTTTCATTTGTGTCATTTTTTTGATGTAGCTAGTCCACTGGATCTAGATGACAACTCCCATCTGATAAACATTGGTGAGAGCCTTACCACAGCACAAATGGTGGCTACCCATGCACTGGCCCAACTCTCAAGCAAGGACATAGGGTTATGTACAGTCAATGATGACTCACATTTTTCTGTCTTTTTCCCTTCTCTTCTCTTTGCTCCCTCGACTTTCTATTCTCTTTTCCATTTAGATTGCACCATAATACTCTCTAAAAGCATTCAGGTAGATTGTTACAACTGAACAGTCAATGATGACCCAAGGAGAAGTGGCTCAGATGTAGGATGTCTGTGTTTATGATTCCTCCATCAGGCTTTGGGCTGTCGATGAGCGCGATCGAGTGACCACTCAATATGGAAATGACCTCATCTACTACAAGGAACAAATTTTCATCAACTTGAGGTTGCCTCTCTGTCATGAGCTGTAGGCCATCTTCAACCAATATGGAATCATTCTTGCTCAGATCCTGCCTATTTCCATGATCACCATTATGACTTATGTCATCTTCTGCCACCGGTCAAAAATCTAGTGGTCAAGAGAACTCTTCACAGACATGTTCTCATCTCGAGTTGGTCAAAATAGTTAAGAATAGTTTCCCTCACTCGACAAGCGCCAATTGGTGGCATTGGAGAATAAAGTAAAGGACTAGACGTTGCACATTTGTCTCTATCCTTTATCCAAAGGTCGGAACATCCAAATTGTTTAGTGTAAGGATCCTTCCACCAAGTCCAAAAAGAAGGTACCAGATCAATACTGGTGGAAGCGACAGAGGTTGACGACAAACAACTAATGTCCATAAGTGTCTCGATTTGGATGGTGTCAATAGGCTGCTACTTCCGATAAAGTTTAGATGAATGACTCAGGAAGATTGGGAGGCCTCAGACACCTAAGAGGCTAAGTAAGAGGCATCGAATACCACCCAAGCCCTAAGAAGAAAGCATGAGCAGCTGTCCGTGTGAAGCCTGCTTGACCAAAAGCTGCTGCGGTGGAGGGGAAAGCGGTCATTATGGTGGTCCGTACAGAGAAATTATTGAAGGCGCAGACATTATTTACTCTATTTGAGTCATCTATTATTATTACAAGGATCTCCACTAATTAGTTAATTCTTATCAAGAGGACAGCTTATTGGATCCTCACTAAAAGATCTTTCTCAATTGCAGGTCCTTCGGGTGCAGAGCACTAAGAAACAAAGAGGATGCCAAGTTGTTTATAATCGAGTTGCATCGAATGGTAGGCCTTTGCAAAAAGATCGGAAGTGGGATTAGTTATGTCAGTCAGCCACTCCATTTATTGAGTTGTCGGCAAATCGGTGAAGTCAATCAACCTTCTCCTATTTACTGAACCGAAATCAAGTCTGAGCCCGAACTAGCAAGTCATGAAGATGAGGTATGTCATGGGAATGGGAAAGCTCCGGCTGCTAATCATTGTCCCAACGACCGAAGGCTGCAACATACCTTCCAATCATCTGACCAGATTTCTAAATATGACCATCCCACTGACTCTCCCGGAACTCCTCATCAGGAACCAAGAATTGAAAACAGAACAGTCTTCTAGTCATCCCAAAGTTTTTTCTAATTATTAAATGACTTACTTATCAGGTTATGATGATTCACTCTATGCCTGATAGTTTAGTCTCACTCTGCCAGCAAGAGCTCCTCATCTAGGATCGAAGGTCGACGACTAGACTAGATCAACCAATCAACAAAGCCCATTCATTCTCTCATTTCTTATACTCTGTCATATGAGGTTGTGATTCACAGACAAATTAGGATTCCACACACACACACATAGAGGATAAGAATTATTATTTTTAACAAATTTAATAATATTCTTTTCCCAAACATTTACTGTTGCGTGAAAGTTTATTAAATCCAAAAAAATAAACGTTATAATACAGTTTTTACAATACAATTTCCTCCAATGTTAACATCAAAGATTTGCTCCACGAAACCCCTTCAACACTGCTCCACAGGAGATCGGAAAAATGACAACCATGGAAGGTAAAAGAACTAACAAAATAAAAAATCAGACAAAAAGAAGTAAAATGAAAGCAAAATCTCAGTGTTTGATCCTCTTATCCTCTTATCATCTTCCAGGAACCAAACGTACCAGATTACAAAAGGCATGAAATTCTCACGCACAAGATGAAATGCTGAGCAGGACAACATTAAATATATTTTTCCGTATTTCACCTCAAATACGAATGAAATAGCACAATCTCATCCTCCTAGAACAAGTTGTTCTGCCTGTTAAGCCTCACAGGGAAGCCAAAATTTTGGTATATCCTGATATTCCCTCCCAGGCCTGCAGTGACAACAACTAGACCCCATGCATTTGAACTCTCCATGCCGCTTGCAGCCACCTTATTGCCTCTGCCACCCCACCCCCAAGGCACAAATGATGAGGACGAATTAACAGAAAACCGAAGGGAGCGCAAAGAAGGTGAGTTGCTCAAGCCAGATGAAGCACGCGATGACGATGCTTGCGTTGTCTCGGTGCTCGTATGAAGCATCTCCTCCAACGAGCCCTTCTTTGGGAAGGGGTTATCAATGCTGAAGGTTGATTTCTGTAATCTGTTTGATGCTCCCAGGTTGCTTGAGGATGGTGATGGCAGATTATGCTTCACATACTTGCTTCCATTGTTTGGCCATGGTATTGCAACTGAGACATCCTTACAGTAGAAGTATTCGTGAGATCGAGTCGAAACCCAACCCTTGCTTTTCCCTCCACTGGCACTACGTTTCGTGCCACGCTTCCATATGTAGACATTGGAGTCCTCGCTGGCACAGACAATGTATCTTCCATCGGAAGAGAAAGATGCTGATATCTGACTGCTTGTATTCCGAAAACCTAAAATTACAGAGATGATTAGAGTTGCATATAAGCAAATAATCGACATAGCTCACACTTTCTCAAAAATTCTTCTTAATCCTATTCTAGAGTAGGCCAATAATACTATAATCGAAGAACTTAAATCACCAATGTTTTGGCTTCATAATAACTTTTGCATTTCATCTAATTTCACACATAGGAGAGACAAAGATGCGACCGAACTTCAAAATAATTCCTCCTTGAAGAACAATAATGAGTCAATTTAAATTTAAACCATTTTGGATTTATGACATCCGATGGGATGATGCCTAATTTTAAGTAATCTTTTAATTGAATTTATCCAACTAAGCTTTTTTTCTATATTTACTTCCATGATTTCATACTCAATAGTCGAGTGAAGTCAGAAAAATTGATTCTCTTCTTTCAATATATGCTCAATTATGAAATACTCAAATTTCTCTATTTCAATTTTTAATTTGAAGAGTTATATCAAAATATCTTCTCTAGCTTTGAAGTGATCATTCACTTGATTAACTACAAATTAAGCGTTAGATTTGACGAGCAAATGAATTACTCTAATTCCTACCTAATTTTATACCAACAATAAATACTTCATATTCAGTTTGATTATCAGTTATATCAAAGCATACATAAATGGAATGAAAAAAGTGAAATTCTAGAAGGACCGTGCAGTATAATTTCGCTTCCCACTCGACTTCTTAAGGCTCCATCAACGAACCGCATCCTCAGATTTTATTTTGATACTTTCATTCCTTATTCAAATTTTCATTAAAAAAAATCTGTTAAATATCCATCTAGCACATGTCTTGATAGCAGCCCTTGATGTATAAGAAATATTGAACTCAGTAAGCTCACCCATTTAAATAATCTTCTAGAATTGTCTGATAAAACAATTGCTAACTTCAAAAGATAGTGATAACTTGAATAGAATGAGCTCATAAATAAGATCGCAACCTCCACACTACAATGAATAAAGTCAAAGTGAGTTTCTCCATGATTAGATATCTAGGTTACCTCAAAAACTTTTGCAAAAATAATAAACAAGAATATTCTTTTTATTTTATTCTTGAACTAACACTGAACAAACTGTTTTGTTTTTTCGCATGAATATAAATAAACATTTTCTTTGTTGCCTTTGGCCTATAAAGTAATCATGGAGAAGATAATAAAGTATTTAGTTGTGTCGAATACTTATCTCAAGATCTAAAAACATAATCTATTCAGACTAGAATTATGTCCAATCAGAGTCTGCATTGAGTTCATATTTCTTAGTGATAACATTTCTGAGATGGCTTTTACTTTTTCAATATTCATCTTAACACCTTCTAGACTAAGCAAACAACTAAAAAGTTTACCATAACCAACCACAAAAATATATTTCAATGGGTTTAATTTCATATTGAAGTATTAAAGGCTTCTTTTCGATCTTTTATAAGTTGCTCAGATAATTTACTTTTGAATAGAGATCATAAATATAAGCTTCGAATTTCCTTCTACTTTTCGATCAGCAAAAATTATATCCATCAACTTCTGATACATGAACTCAATTTTTTAACACAAAGGACCTTACATTGTAAGAGTAAACTTCATCATTAATAATTAAAGTTATTTTTTTACTATTTGCCAGATGCATTTTAATTTGATGATATCCTAAAAAAACATCAACAAAACTCATTACTGATTAGCCAACTGCAGAGTCAACCAATACATCAATTCACTGTAAAGATAATTGCCTTATGGACACGAAGAATTTAAGTTAGTAAAAGCAATACATATTCTCCACTTATTTGATTTCAGCACCATAATCACACTCGCCAACCATTCCGAGTATTGCGGCTCCTCAATAAATTTGGCATTCAACATGTTTTGTGCTTTCTGATAAATTGATTTGACTAATGCGGTTGTCATATGCATTATTTAATAATTAATGGCTCAAACTTTGGATTGACATTAAGTCAATAATAGGACATCATTATCTACTCCTGAAAATTCTTCAGAAGTCCAAGCGAATACATCATTATATTCCTTGAGAAAAGTAATTCGATCTTCTTTCAATTTGGCATTGAAATGTGAACTAACACGACAAGTTCTACCCATTGCATCTCTTAATACAACGATTTATTTAATAGCTTCAATTGTTTCCGATCTACTTCCCTTCAAAATTACAAGAGAAACATCTTCTTGTGCATTGCCTACAACCTTCAGATAACACGCTCGGGATTGCACTGAACTCCTCGCAATACAAGTATTTGTCGACTCCCAAAAAATGTTACTGTTGCATGGTAATTTTATACAATTGCCTTGAATATATTAAGGATAGATCGGCCAAAAATACAACTATAAGTAGTGGGAGTATCTATCACTATAAAATTAGTCATCATTGTGAATTGTTCTCCCCCCTCTGTCATGGATAAAGAACAATATTGCATGTTTCCTTCCACTCTTTTGAAAATCTATAAAGTGGTTTTGAAGTTGGCATAAGATGTGAATTGCCTAAATTCATCTTCCAAACACTTCTTTAAATAAAATACTAATTGAACTACTTGTCAATCAGGTTACTACCTATCATTAATTTGCAATCAATGTTTCGATAACAATTGCATCATTATATGGGTTCACCTTTGCCAGGAAATTTTCATTAGTAAAGACGACTGGAAGTTGAGCTAATACCATTGACCTGAAGATAATTGCCAAGTTTACCACTCTTGATCTAAGCTATTTGAGGCTAGAGTAGCGAGAAGCCCCATTTTCTTCTCCTCCTCAAATTGTTGATACTATTCTTGCGATATAGATAGCTCACGCCAAGACAAGTTCATTTTTGTACCTCTTCCATAAGGGTTTTCCCTTGCCTCCTTATATTTGCGCATGTGCCATGAAATCTTTCCACTTCTTCACCTTTATTAACTCTTCAATCAAATTACTAAGGTGACAATATTCCTTAGTGTTATGGCCATGATCCCTGTGGTATACACAGTATTTCTTTGGATCATGCAGCGGCCATCTACCTTCATACAGCGAAAGTCTTTTGAAGAAATCTTATTTTTTGGCAATTGAAACTCTCAGCGGAGTAACTATTGGAATTGGATGACTAGGAGATATTGATCTCCTCTCCTCTCTTCTCTCTATCAATCTCTTCTCAAATCAATTCCTCCTATCCTCTTGCTCTTTCTATAAAACTACTTTGTGAACTTCTCTGAGTAGGGTAACTTCTCCTTTCCATCTAAAATTTAGGATTTTTTTTTATAAATTGACTACTGTTCTCTATTCTTTACTATAGATGAGCTTGACAGAGAATTATACTCATCAATGGATATGTGATGGTTCTCAGCTTGAAGAGTTCCATTAAGGCTTTGGGCATTACAACCCAAGAGAATATTGAAATGAACCTTATCTAAGGTGCAAAGCCAACCCAATAAAAGCAACTATTTCTGGCTCTAAATCCATAGCCTCCAATATTTATTCTTGAAATATTATAATGAGACTTAGTAAACTTTCCCAGAGCTCCTAACAAATTCTCAGCAAGGCGTAAGAACTCTTTTACAATTCTATGGCTAGCAAGTTGCGCAATGAAGATGCAGTTGAATTCTTCATAAAAAGTAATTGCTCCCTTTGGCAAATTATTGTATCAGCGACGGATTCATTCCTTCAAAGTCATGAAAAACAATCAGGACGTCAGAGCATCGTTTATTTTAACAAGAATAATACTAAATCAAATGAAGTTAAATGATCAACAAGAACTCATCTTCCTTTGTAAGATTTCAGATATGGAATCACGAATTTGTCTCAAGCTTTTGCTTTTAATATTTCCTTTGTAAAGACATTTTCTAATGGCTCCTTCCACTTTCTACATTCCCTCCATCTATGATCTAAAAGAGAAGACCCTTCACCGTCTAGATAATAGGATTTGTTGTCCTTAGCCGGTATCGACAGTAGAGCTCTCCTTACTCTTGCCATTGATACTTTTCCTCTTTGAACTACTAATTCAGATGATCCATATGGTATTCGAACTTGGGCGTAACTTTAAGTACATGCTCCAAATCATTAGCATCATTTGCTCCTTTAGCTAATTTATTGGTTGAATCACAAGCTCTCCTGTACACTCCATGTTAATTCAATCTTCTCAAGCTTGTACTTCTTCCCCTTGCAAAACTCTTCTTTTGGTTTGCGTCATGATCCATATTACCGCACTTTAGAAGATGTTAAATCCTAAAATGTCAGTAGTATCACACCACCTAGGTAGAATTTGTAAGTGAAGAAGGGTAAAGAAGATTTAGAAAATAGAAAAGAAATGAGAAAGAACACACCTAGGCAAAATTTGTAAGTGAAGAAGGGTAAAGAAGATTTAGAAAATAGAAAAGAAATGAGAAAGAAACCATTCTCCTTCGAGGATAGACTCTACTATTTATATGTTTAGGTCGAATGTGTTCAAGAAGGGTTAACATAAGTGGTTATATAAAAAGAAAGACTGAAACTGCATGAAGTGCAACATTGTGTTTGTTGAAATATTTGATGATGTCATGGGTATATAGAATGAACTGATAAAAGTATATATGCCTTGCCGAGGTGCACTATTGATTCAATTTACTGAACATAGACCATTCAAATTTCTTGACGATCGACTAAGCCAAATGTTACTATTTTGCTTGATTAGAGTAACTGAACTTAGCTAAATGACTTCGAAAAATGATGTATGCCTAGTCATCTTGGCAAGTTCATTAGACTCAGCTACTGACTTACACTGATTTTTGCCCTTTTCGATTATGTTTGGAATATTCTTGTTCTAGCCACGTGCCTGAGATATCATGCTCTGCTAATCCTTAGTCCTTTATTGACATACAATATAAGTACTTGAAGCTTTTTTATGTGTAAAGAAGATAACATATCAATATTATCGCATATGTTTAATATTTATTAGACAAACCAACAACATTTAATATTGTATTGTTTTCGTATCATTGAGGATAAGTCATTTATTATATTTTTGCCTTACTGTTTTAGATAGACATGTATCAATATTCTTTCAATTTCAATAAAAGGCTATTGCAATTCTAGCTTTCGTTTAACATCTGCACTCCCTGGTAAAATAAAACATATATAAAAACATCAATAACTTATTTAATTAAGGCCCAATCAGCACATAAAGTTGTAGTGAAATAGGAAAGCGAAAGAAAAAAAAAACAAAAAACTTGTAAATGGTGTGCAGATAATCATGGTGGAAATATAGTGATGTGAGAACTCTAGAATCAAACCTCTGAACTTGTGAATGATATCAACACCATCAAAGACTCGAATCATTGAACCAGCAGATGTTACCATGACATGGGACGGATTATCCGGCGCATACTGTATGGAATTAAGTTGGTTAGCACCACAAAATCAATCACCAATAAAGTGTTATTTGCACGTTTAGAAATTTAATTTCTGAACTTAATTATAATTGATCAATAAAATCACGATATTACGAAAGCAAATTAGATGAAAAATCATGAAAACAAATATATTTATCAAAAACAGAATTTACCTGGAACCCAGTTATCTTCTTTGCGTTTGATTTCTTTTTCTTGTTACTGATATCAATTTGACTTCCTTGAGAAAGTTTATCATCTGCTACACATTTTGAAAAGAAAAAATAAAAAGTCAGCGATTAGTAAAAACGATTTACTGAGATTTATGCTTCAAAAATAACAGGCCCTGTCAACCATTCCCTGCTCAAATTTTCATACTAAAATTTTCAGCAATCAAAATTTTCAGGTTCCTCGATAACTACACTGATCACTATACAAACAGTTTTAAGAGATGAGGTGGATCATGGTAAAGTGTATGAAGTTCAAGGAAGCAGCATACCAGAAATGTTGTAACAACAGAAACTTCCTTTATGCGAACCTACCAAAGCTCCCTGGAACAAAGAAAAAATCATCACCAGAAGGATTTTAACAGGAATTCCAAACTTAATGTTTCAGTTTTAGCGCTGCTCCAAAAAAACAATGCCAAGAAGCATAAAGAAACATTTTTCCTCCACCTGACCATCAGGAGTATAGCATACAGCAGTAACCATTTCATGGAGGTCACTCCAGTCAACAACCTGACGTTTTGGAATACTCCAAATGCGGACTTTGCCATCAAGAGATCCGCTAATGAAGTAATTATCATCCATGGGATTGAACTGGATAGACGTTACTGTCAAAACATTAGCCAAAAAAAAGCTTAAGAACATTAAAAATGCTTTGTATTGCTTCAAATAAACAATAAATAGTGATTCGTATGGCCTCTTGAATGAAAGTTGAAAAGTTTCCCGGATTGTAAGGTTAGTGCTCATGACCGAATCACTAATGTTTCATTCAACAACTTACCGAAGTCATTGTGTGCAAACAACTTTAGACAGGTCCTGCTCTCCATGTCCCATAGTCGCACAGTTTTGTCCATAGATGATGAAAGAAGATGCTGTATCTCATTGAGATGGATGAGACAGTGGCAAGAAGTAAACAAATGAATAACTGAATAAAAATACTACTCATTTAATTTCTTTGTGCATAGAATACATTTTAAGAAAAATGTATTAAAGCTGTCATAGAACTGGCCTTGTAAGTCATATGAAACAAGCAACTTGTTTTTCTCATAGATTCGTGAAGGGAGATAGTTTTGCTTATGCACCTTTGATGAAGTCATAGTGTACGCCCATAATATGTCAGCACGAATCTCGATGAGATTTTATGGACTAGAAGATAAGCATGGTCCACCGAAGTCAAAGGTCAAATCAATAAGAACCCACATAATCCGATACCTAACCAAGGATTCCCTAAAAGTGTATAAATCCTGCTAAATGATAGCCTATCAAGAAATGAATCAGAGCATACCCAAGCAAGAAAGGGATCTGCCAAGCTCCTCAAAAAGACGCCATGAATCATCTCAAAAAGAACCAAAAGACTAGGGGTGTAAATGAGTCGAGCTTGAGCGAGCCCAAGCTCAGTTCGTAGTGTTCGGCTTGTTAAAAAATACCATATTTCGTGTTCAGCTCGTTTATTAATCTAGCTAAAACTATTTGTTCGTGTTTGACTCGCTTTCTTAGCGAGATAAACAAGAGTTGTTCACAAACAACAAGTCGTTTTGATAGCGCTAGTCGCGCAGTCATACAATATTAAGAGTAGGGGCAAAATTTAAATCTTATTATTTGTATTAAAATATTTATTTAAATAGAGTTTAACATATATTTATTATAATTGATTATAAATTTTTGTAAATTGTAGTCAATTAAATTATTAAATAATAATCATCAATTATATATATGTGTATAATTTAATTATTTCGAGTAAAAATAAGCCGAAAACGAACAAAAAAAAACTGTTTGAGTTTGAACAAGAGTGACTTAACGAGCCGAATACAAGTTGTTCGCGAACAAAGATCTGTTTTGACTACCCTACTTAAGACCTTCTAATACCACTAGCACTCAATGTGGCACCAACACAAACCTCCTTAGCAGTATTTAAATTAAAATGGAGCAACCTTTCGCATTACAATAAAGTGTCCTCTGGCCAACAACTTAACCTCATCTTAGCAGCTGGAATTCCACTCAAAGGGTACTACAACTAATGGTCGGACAAAGTGAGCTGACAGACCAAAAGTCATAACCTAGCCAACCAAATGCCCATAATCAGGCCAACTGAAGGCCAACAGTCGGGTCCTCAGTCATAGACGACCAAGCCAGAGTTCTTTTTTATGGTTTTATTTATCTGTACATTTATTTATTCATGTATTTATTTATGACAAAAAAACCCTGTAATGTCCTTTTTCAAGCAGGGGCAAGCAGATAATTGTACACTTCATACCCTTGAGCCTATAAATAGGGGGTCATTTCTACTAACAAAGAGCTAATGAGCTATTCAGAATAATCCAGTATCATTCCCTCCCCCCCCATCTTTCTCATGCTCCATTATTTGGGTGTGCTTCACAGGACAATCTCGGATTCAGCGTTCTACAAGGTGTGGTAAGCATGGAGCATGCTAAAAATAAGAAGATGAGCGCAGCAAAGAGAAGAAACTCAATTGAGGGACACATAAAACATGAACTGCACTAGAGAATTTGTTCAGCAACAAATCCAGAAATTGAGGGACCAAATGTTGAGTCAGATGACAGAATTGACCCGAGCAATGCTTGGAAGAAGGGAGCATTTTTCCCAGGAGCAAAGTCAAAGGGAGCAAGAGCTTAAACCTCAAGGCCGCTTAGCAGCTCAAAGGGCAGAAAGATTCACAGATTCCCAATTCCAAGATAGTGATGGGATTATACCAATGAGCAGACAGCAGTTTGGGCGCTCAGCCGAAGAATCCATTCTCCTGACAAATTTCAGCCACTGAACCCCAAGAGAAGTTTGAGACTCCATCACTCCACTTCTACAATGGTCGATCTGACCCAAACGAAGACATCGTCTCGTTTGAATCGTCGATCTGTCAGCTGAAGATTACCTATGCACTAAAGTATCATATTTTATTCACCACACTAAGTGAATCGACCCTCATGGTTCAATGGTTTGCAAGTTAGAATAATCACATCCTTTGTTGATTTCAAGAGGATATTAGTGGCACAGTTTGACACCGTGCAGAAGCCTCAAAAAAGTTCACAAGCCTTGAGGCAGGTTAAGCAGGGGCAACATGGGAATTAGGACATATATACCACTCAATTCTAGAAGGAAATGCTGAAAGTACGGGACCTGGAACCCGGAATAGTGCATGCAGCCTTATCGTAAGGACTGAGGGGAGATCAATTCCAATATGCTCTAGGCATGTATAAGCTAAAAACCCTGGCTGCATTATTGGAACTAGCCAACAGCCACATCGCCACAGAGGAGTATGTCAGCAACACCAGCGGCCATAATACAAAATCATCTAATTTTTGTCCACGAAAGTGAACCCAAAAGTACAATGGGTGGAAACCAAGGGATGGTGAGCATCCAGCTATCCGACCCAGTCGTGAGGACAGTCCACAACCACGGAGTAATATGGGGACCGATCGAAACCACTATCTTGGAGGTCATCAGAGGCACACCGACCAGCGGCTATCTCGATATTATGAGTGGCCTGAGAACGAAGGCACCAAGAACCACACCCCTGATGGTGTCAATAGCAGATCCAGTAGAAGCTGTAAAAATGAAGGATAGTTCACGAAAGTACTCCCCATGATAGCTACAACATTCCTCTGAAACCCTAAGAAGTACTATGCATATCACCTCGGCCATGACCATGTAAAGGAGGAATGCTGAGAACTCTGAAGCTTAATCGAACAGTTGATCCGAGCAGAAAAGCTCAAGGAGTTTGTGGCTCCTGGAGCAGCAACATAAAGACACGGGAAGGCTCTGGTTGAAGAAATCTCACATGAACCCATAAGGGTCAATGCTACTAACATTGTTGGATTTGTTCAGGCTATTTTAAGAGGAGTCAGAGGATGTATGTTATGAAGAATGAAATAGTTTATATATGAATTTTTGTATGTGCATGTTAAGAGAAGTTCACCCTCTTATGATACAGGCAGGGAACACTAGTGTACCCACGAGTGTAAATATTATCCTATCACCTCAGACAATTATGATATTTAGATTATTAACCGTTGAGCCGACGAGAGATTATCGGCTAGAGAAGAGCAGACACATTTCCACCTCAAACAATCATATAAATTAGATCACAAACTATTGTGCTAACAGAATAATATCTGTCAGTGATGTGTTTGATTATGTTGTGACGGTGTTCCTCAGAAGAATGCCAAAGTTGGATGTATGAAATAAAAATATAGTTAAAGATTAAACTTTGAAGAGTACGGTTAAAGTTAATGCACGATAAAGTACAAATTTATTCTAATAAATAAATGTCATGAATATATACATTACAGTATTATAAAATCTTCTATAATGAAATAAGATGGACTAATTGTCTATTGTTTTCTCTTTTTTCGGTTACTATAGTTTAGAAATATAATTTCTTATGAGCAATTTGTTTTAATATTCTTTTAGGTTTTAAGTTTTTGAATAAAAAGATTACTAAAACTTATATAGAAGAAGAGATCAGCAACCATAAATGTAACTTTTATTTGTTGATTAAAATATTTTACTTTAATGGCTATTTCAATTAATATTTAGATATTAAACTATTAGTGATAAAAATAGAATAACAGAAAATTTAGTTCTACTGTCTGACCGTTCGTTCCCACCTTGGCTAATTTGAAATCCCGTGTCGGATCGTGACAAATTGATTCGGGCTTATTTAGAATCAACTAGGAACATTTTTATATCATTTAATTGATCTTATTGAGACATTTAATTCGATTATAATTTGCTAAAATCCAAGATTTAATGATTCTTAATTTAACCTTAACAATTTCTTATCTCAAAAATTGCATTGACATTAATACTTAATCGAATAATATTCTATGAAACATCAACAATATTTGACACAATAATATCAATTGGTGGCAAAACTTCATGACAATTAATATGTTGTCCTTGATGACACAAATAGCACTACCATACCAATAATTGTGCTTAATGCTTCACAGCTTAATGTGAAAAGAGCATATCAGGCGATTCAAGCAAAAATAAATAAAAAAAATAAAAAAACTACAGCTCAGCAACAAACGAAGGGAACTTTAGAGTGAACAGTAAATGGAACACAATAACTCAAAAGAATTTCACCATGAAGCTGAGAGTATACCTGAGATTTGGACCAGCAGAGGTCCAAGACATCATCAAGGTGACCTTCAAAAGAGCAAAATGGCGTCTTAGAGATCGAGAAAATGGTATCCGGCAAGACAACATAATCCGGAAGAGAGCGTTTTCTGCTTCCGAGCTTGCTTTTCTTCCTCTTCCTATTGGACGGGTGCGAACCCAGAATAGCAGCCTGCTCCAACCGAGAAGACGCTGACATACTCAGGGCTCCCGCGGCCGAAGAAAGGCACGACTCCTGCTGCCGCGGTGAAGAGAAGGTCGAGAATGTGTCGGATTCCATGACCTGCCACACACGCACGGTCCTGTCCTCGCCGGCACTCGCAAGGAATCGGCCGTCAGAGCTAAACCTCATACACCAAATCGAGCCTTGATGAGCCTGGATCTCCTGGCACATGTAAAGCCCTGTAAGCTCCTTGTAAGATTTCCTATGCCGATGCACCTTGAGCCAATCCAAAGAGTTCCCATTTACAGACGATGACTTTCCAACGCCAAAGACGTCGCCAGAAGCGGCAGCAGCAGAAACGCCGTGGTACCTATCCTTCTCAGAGATGAGGCCGGTCACTGAGCTGGCGACGAACTTGATGTTCTTGAGCCAGCTTCCGCTCTTCCTAGACCAGGATTTGGAGCTCTTCCTACCGTACCCCTGACACGTGGAGCAGTCATTGCCTCCTCCGTTTCTCTTCTTAGCTTCACCAAGATTAACGCGACGCATCAGCTCCTTGACAATGGGGGAGAAGCCGATGAATCGGTCGAATTCGTCCATTGTAAGCTGCAACCCTGTCTGCAAGTCGTTGAGCCGGCCGCAAGTACCGTCCTTTCCGACCTCGCTCACCACGAACTCCTTACCAGTGTCCAAATTTTTTATCTTGCACGCCTCAGCGCCTGCTTCACCGTCGTCTGGCTCTGCAGCACCGCCACGCTCATTTTTGCTCCCTGCTCCAAAGGCACCGCCTTTCTTCCCCGTTCGACTAAGCCATGGATACGACGACGAGGAGAATGATCGGACAAGCCCCTCCGCCACCGGCGCTTCGAAGGGAATATGCGAGTCAGAAAGGCATCTAGCAAGGGAGGCGGGTTTAGGCGCCGACGGTAGCGGAACTGGTGCGGAAAGGGCAAGCTTGTCGGCGGTGGAAGAAGGGGGGAGAGGAGGTAGGGAGAGGTGGGAGGTTGTTTTGGTGCTGTGGCGGCTTTTAGAAAGAGTGAGCTCTTTTCTGCTTGTGAGGCCCATCCCATGAAGGAGGCGGCGGCGTCTTTCGGTGAGGGAGACAGGCTCCGCCATCCAGATGCCATAGTCGAAGCCGCCGGTGCCGTCGTCATCCTCGTAGAAGTAGTCGTCGAAGTCCCCAACGCAGATCGAGAAGCGAGGCGCATCTATAGCAGAGGCGAAGGAGATGCGAACGTCCCCATCGTCTTCGTCGCTGTCAGAGCTGGAAGAGGGGTGGTCAAGATCGAGGGAGACGCCCGAGGGGACGCGGTCGAGCGACTCGAAGAAGCAATCGTCGTCATCGATTTCATCCTCAGCTTCATCGTGTTGTTCATTTTTTGCTTTCGCTTCCTCCTCGGGGAGTTTTTCTGTCTCGATGCCGCGATCGAGCCCGGCGTCTTCGCCCGACGAGCCCATGGCAGCAAATGGTGGGCTCCTCGATCCTCCTCCACCTGGATCAGTTGGATAGCGCGTATTGCAAGACCGGGATGCAGTCTCCTCGGCCCTGTCATTTTTGGTTTCTTGGTTGATGGCAACTTTGGACGTGCGGGAGACGAAGCGCCTCCGTGGCGACGAGGGAGTATAATGCGGGGAGCCTTGAATTGGTCTCCGGCTTCCAGAACTAGCACTTCCAGGTCTCTGCCAAGGTGATTATAATTCGCAATATCCGAGTGTCAAATAATATAGAAATTTCTATAATATTATTATAAGAAATTTGTGTTATATTATATTAAATTATATAGTATATTTATTTATTTATTTATTTTTAATTATTGTAAGTAAATTGATGTCAATGTTATTGTAATATTAGTTAAAAATATATATGTTTCATAAATAAATAGATATATTTTAAATAGTAGCTCATGATTATAATAATTAAATAAAAGCAGTATTGATCAGATTTATTTTAAATGGGAGCCAACTGAGCCATATATTTTTATTGATTAATTAAAATGTAAATTAATTTTTTTATTTTTAAGGACTTAATTATTTTTTAAAAAAATTAAAATAATAAACATGTAATTTTTTTTAAAATTTTAAAAAAAATTGATATTGTATTCGATAAAAGTGCCGGTACGAATCTTGAGAAAATCTAACACTACGGGAAGGATAAGTCGTGTCCCAAGAGGCCCACCAATAAAAGACCCGAGCGCCCCTGCATCTGATAGGAAGATTCAAGACCAAATTTAATCGTGGTAGCCAAGCAGCTCGAATTTGAGTGTTTTAACCAGCCACCAAGTACAAGGAATCCAGAACATCCCCGCAAAGCAACCAACCCAAGAGGAAAAGCTAACCCCTCAGGTCTTACAATTCCCTCGGAGGTATGCAACTGTCTCCCCGAACATCATCGAGAGGCAATAAGAAGAATCTCAACCACACCCCCCCCCCCCTGAAGATATCTTTGTCGAAGAGCAACTATCTATCAGATTACGGTAATTTACTTTTTGCTTGATAGCCTACCTCCACCCGCTAACTAGAGTTCCTTGGGATTGAGGATCTGCAGACATGCTTGATCAACATATCAACTCCACCTAGCCGACCAAGTTAACGTCACTAGTCTTTGAAGAATCAAACCAGTCGAGCAGCAACAAGCCTGACCAACCGATATTTCTACCATACCTAGTCGATCGACGGGCATCTCTAGCTCAGCCATCCAAAGGCATCTTTTTGAGGATTCCCCTAGCCCTAGGGTCCACATTTGTAAAATACATATAATAACCAGTATAGTCCCCATTAAAGTAGGGGTATAGATGTAATTCAATATATCATACTCACTTCCTCTAAAAATAGGGGATCATTATATGAATAAAGGGTTACACACTTCCCTTAAATTACTGTTAATTTATTTCCATCTCTCTCTCTCTCTCTCTCTCTCTCTCTCTCTCTCTCTCTTATCTTATATTTTATTCGTTGGGCGTGATTCACATGAAAATCAGGATCCAACATCCTAAAAGGTGCGGAGAGCATGGATCATGTTAGGAACAAGAAGAGGAGTGACACGAGGAGAAGAAAAGAAAACCAACAGAGAAACACCAGGGAATTTTGGCGGCAACAAATACAAGAGCTGGAAGAAAAGATGATAGAGGCCATTATTGGCATACATTTTTTATGTCACAAGTGTAGGGTGTCCACCTTCATGGCTGAACAAAACGAGTTGACCTTGGGTGTTAGTCTAGAGCTAAGGCACTCACTACACTTATCTACACTCACAATCACTCACTACCCTAAACTCAAATTCAACCTAGATCCCTTGATCTTTTGGGATACTCATGTAGATGGTCCCCTAAACCTGCTAGCCCTTATACTAGCCCTAGGGAACTCTCATCTACACCCACATTCACTCACAACCCTGAACTCAAACTTCTAGTCTAGATCCCTTGACCATTCTCTACACTCACAATCACTCACAACCCTGAACTCAAATTTCTAGCCTAGATCCCTTGATCTTTACTCACTACACTTATCTTCACTCACAATCACTCACAACCCTGAACTCAAATTTCTAGCCTAGATCCCTTGATCTTTTGGGTCCTCATGTAGATGGTCCCCTAAACCTACTAGCCCTAGGGCTATGGTTTGGCTAAGACCACTATATAGAGGACCCAAAATGGGGTTTCCATTGGTCCATGACTTATTGGTGATGGTTGGTACCTCAAACCAAAAATACCCATCTTGGCTTTTTACCCCTAAAACACCCCCTAATTACCAAAATGCCCCTCTTGGGCTCAAAATCCCAAACCCATCTCGGCCTTTTACCCCTAAAACACCCCCAAATTACCAAAATACCCCTCCATAGCTCGACATCTTGGCCTTTTACCCCTAAAACACCCCCTAATTACCAAAATTCCCCTCTTTGGCCCAACATCTTGGCCTTTTGTCCTTAAAACACCCCCAAATTACCAAAATACCCCTCTTGGACCCAAAATTCCAAAAAATTCCAAAAATTCCCAGAAAATACCAATAAATTTCAAATATTCTCAATTTCATTTCTCTCAACTACCATATTACCCAGTTTGGCCAATTTGATCATCTTTAACCAAAACTCCCAAATTTGCCTTTAAAGACCCAAATTTCTCCAAATCCAAACTCAAATGTCCATCAATTTGATCCCAATTGACCCCAATTCCAATCCTAAACTCAAATTCATTTTTGATATGACCAAGCTAAACCAAATCCAAGCTCAATTGGTCCATGATGTGAACCCAATTTTGATCTGAGTCAAAACCCTAATTTTGACCATATGACCTAATCTCACCAAATTGAACCCATAGCCTAGTCAATTGGCCCCAATTAATGTTGAAAAATCTTGATAATATTCCTATACATCAAAATCAACCATCAATTGGCCTTAGCAAGGCCTCAAATCCATTTGATTTGGCCTAAATCCAAAATTTCCAAATTTAGCCCCAAATTGGCTAAGTCCCCAAATTTCACCCAATTGATTGTCTTATCCTCCAAATTGGCATACAATTCATGCTGAAAACTCTTCATGAGGTCCCTATTGACCAATTACAACAATCAATTTGGACTTAGCCCAAGCTAGACCCAAGTCTAGCCCAACATGACCAAATTGATTAAAGTTCAAAATTCCCTCAAATTGACCCTCCAATTGAACTCAAAACCACTTCCATCCTTCACCAAAGTTGTTCCTTATGATCATCTACACCAAAGGAAAAAATTAATTGGGCCAATTGACATGGCTAACCTTGCCCAAACCCAAGTTTTGGTCATTTGCACCCACTTGGACCCATGCACTAAATGTGACCTAACCTAAAGTCACCAAATTAACTCCGCCACAGCCATTAGTTGGACTTAGTGACCATTCCAAACACCATGAAATCACCTAAATCAATCCATGGACCAAAGGTCCCCCAAATTAAGGGATATTATTTCCAAAAATGCACATGCTTAAGATCCCTTACCAAAACTAAACCTCATTGCATTAAGTTGCTTTGACAGATTCCCCTGGATGCCCTGACTAGCCAAATCAAAACACATTTGCATTAAATTGTTGTGATAGATTCTTCTGGATGCCCTGAGTTTGCCAAATCACCCAGAGGAGTTCAATGTCGTCCCTTTCCCCAAGGGTTCTGTGACCCCAAACTTCAAGATATTTGATGGAACTGGAAATCCCAGACAACACATAGCACATTTTTGAGCCAATTGTGGCAACACAAGGAATAACAAAGCTCTACTCTACCAGCAGTTCGTCAGCAGCTTGTCGGGGATTGCTTTCGACTGGTACGATGACTTGACCAACGGGTCAGTTAAAATATTTTCTGAGTTGGAACAGTTATTTGTGAAAAGATTTGCTGGGGCGCAACATCATGTGTCTATTGGAGAACTCATGATGGAGAAGCAGAAGCCTAGTGAAACCTTGACAGACTATATTTTGAGGTGCATACTATATTTTGAGGTGGAGAAACCTTAGCATGAAATGAGATTCTACTCAAAAACATTCATGGGCCAGTAGCTTTCATGCTTAAGGGACTCACCATCAAATCCTTCGAGAAGCTACTCAGTAAAGCCATCAGTCTTCAAGAACAAATGAAGCACATGGAGTCGCATGAAAAGGCTAAGGTGACTAGAGTGTTTGAAAAGAAATCAGTGGTAGTCGCAACTGTCGACAAAGGAAAGCAGCCGATAAAGATATATGCAGAAGATCATCATCAGTCTTTGTCACAGTACTCTCAGAAACAAAGCAGTCAATCCAACCAACGGTCGTCTCAGGAGGGATCACCTCGAACAGTGGGTAAAAGAATATCCTTGTTAGAGCGACAGAAAGTATTTTATTCCTTCAAAGATGAAGTTGTACCTAAAATATTCAAAAGCTTGATGAAGAAACCAGAATTCAAACTGCCTGATCCAAAGAAACTTGAAGAAGTGGAAAAGAAGAATGAACTGAATTATTGCCCATACCACCGGTTGCTTGGGCACACTGGTGGATAAGAAAAACGAACCAAATAAATTCAAACTGCCTGATCCAAAGAAACCTGAAGAGGTGGATAAGAAGAATGAACCAAATTAATTGCCCATACACCGGTTGCTTTGGCACACTATAGACAAGTGTTTTGTCTTTAAGGACTAGCTTGAGAAGAACCTCAGGGCACACTATAGATAAGTGTTTCGTCTTTAAAGACTGGCTCGAGAAGAACCTCAAGGAAGAGAAGTTATAGACAAGTGTTTCGTTTTTAAAGACTGGCTCGAGAAGAACCTCAAGAAAAAGAATATAAAAATCCTGAAGGAGTATTTGAGAGAACCTGAAAAAGGTTCCATAAACATGATTTCAGCTGAGTCAAATTCCCCAATTGATCCATATGTCAGAACAGATGGATGGAGTACAACTTGGGATGAACTCAAGAATGTCCTCAATCAGATACAGGATTCATTGAAACAAGCTTCTACAAATACCGAAGAAGGATGGAATGAGGAATGGAGTAGATCATCCAAGAAGATACTGAACAAGCTACAGTCTGCATCAAAACAAGCTTCCATTCAGAGTCTGTAGCATACCGAGCCCGAGATGAAGATTTCGCTAGAAAATCCATCATTGTAAAGGATAAAGAACAAGAAAAAGAAGAGCATCGCTGCCAAGATTGATAGCACGGGGGGTAGGATAGGGGCTTCCTCTGCAAGACTGGTTGTCTCGGATTTGGGGAAGAAAATCCTCAAACCCTTGACTTTGTATGATTATCTTTTTGTTCCTCTGGGGTCTTATGAATATAATGGTTGTGATTTTGGCTACATTTTGACTATTTTTGGTAATAATATGATTTATTATGACCAAGCTAATTGTGATCTCGATCCCAAAAATGATCCTCAAATCGTACTTGAGTCTGATGAGCTCATTGTCAAATCCAAAGAAGATGTCAACGATGTCTCTTACGACAACACCGATAACAAAGAGCCAACTCTCGAGCGTCATGGTGCACCATTTTCAATCAACTTAGACCTCTCCAATGAAGAGGAAAAGACACCGGAAGATTCAACAATGATATCTCAAGAAGAAGAAGTCACAGAAGTCAACTTAAGGAGCGAAAAAGTGTTACCACCAAGAACAGTTCCAACAGACAAAGGAAAACAGATAATGACTCAAGAAGAGGTAACCCCCACCTCCGCCAGTGGAAGAACCACATAATCAAGACAAAACCGGAGGATCGTACAAAGTAGACTACATCGTGCTAGCTCATCTTAGGAAGTTATCTGCCCGACTAAGCATCTACGATGCTCTGATCCTATCAAATGAGATGAGAGAATCTCTGGTTACAGCTTTGTTGGATCCAGGAATTTGCTTAGCTCAGTTGGCTAGCACATCCTTAGATGAAGTTTGCTCATTGGGAGAACAGTCAGAGGTAACCTTCACAGATGAGGACTTGCTGCTCAGTACCGCCGACCACAACCTTCCGCTCTACATCTCCGTCAACATTGGCAGATTTGTGTTATCCAAAGTTTTAGTGGATCCTGGAGCATCTCTTAACTTGATGAGTCTACGGACGTTAGCATATTTGGACTTCGACGTTCAGGAGCTCATCCCCGATAAAGATGATGTTAAGAGGATTCAACCAAAAGGGAGAAAGAGCCCTTGGATCAATTTCATTACTCACAAGGTTACAGAACTCGTAACAACCGTTAAATTTCATATCATCAATGCCGAGACCTCTTTTAACGCTCTATTGGGCTGACCATGGATTCATGAGCACAGTATGGTCCCATCATCCCTACACCAGTGCATTAAATACCACAAAGATGGTCAAGAAAATTGCATCAAGGAAGACCTACAACCATTTTCAATACATGAAGTTGGTATCCATGAAGATGCTGCCTACTACGCGCCTCCAAAGAAGACTGTCTTCCTCACACGAGATTTTGACAAACAAAGATAAAGATTCAGAGGGATCACAAAAAGAAGGCCATACAACACGAAATTTTGACAAACAAAGATAAAGATTCAGAGGGATCACAAAAAGAAGGCCATACAACTCCGTGAGATTTTAACAAACAAAGACAAAAATTCAGAGGGATCACAAAAAGAAGGCCATACAACTCCGACAAACAAAGGTAAAACTTTAGAAGAATAACAAAAAGGAGGCCATACAACTCCGCTTCAACAACCTTTTATCACTCCCTTACAACGACTTGGTGGAGGTTCTTCTAGTTCACGCACCCGAGGTCGAAGCCGGGGACGCGGACGAGGAAAGATCAATTTAATTGTTGAGCGGACTATTCCAACTATCAACATTGGTGATGAAGACAATTCTGAAGATGAAATAATGATGACAAAGTAGAAAAAACCTCAGTACGAGATATCCCTAGAAGATAAAGAGAGGAATGAATATGAAACAATGTATGATCGGATAAACCACTATGTGAATATTATGACCCTTACTCCGATTCTCCCTCAAAAGGTAGAGAGTTTAGAGGTCAAGGAAGTTCGTAGTGTTGGTTCAAAANTAAGCTCCAAGGAGAATGCGCCTCGAGATAGAACAAGTCATCTCCGAGGTAAATAAATTTATAGACGCCAACTTTATTAAAGAAGAGCAATACCCCACGTGGTTAGTCAATATTGTACTAGTTAAAAATAAAAAATGAACAGATCCGCGTTTGGGTCGACTTCAGAGATTTGAACAAAGCATGTCCAAAAGACGAGTTTCCACTACCTATACCGGAAATGATGGTGGACATCGCTTCAACACATGAGATTTTCTCCTTCATGGATGGATCAACGGGATATAACCAAATTAAGATGGCTCCCGAGGATGCAGCGCTTACAGCTTTCAGAACACCGATTGGAATCTTCTGCTACATAGTGATGTCGTTCGGCCTAAAGAACGCTGGAGCAACATATCAGCGTGCAATGACGAATATTTTTGACGACCTCATTCACAATCAAGCAGAATGCTACGTGGATGATCTGGTCATAAAAACTAAACAGAAAATAGAACATTTGTATGATTTGATGATTGTGTTTGAACGGTTACGACGATATGACCTTAAAATGAATCCCTTAAAGTGCGCCTTTGGCGTCACCTCCAAGAAATTTTTAGGATTCGTTGTCCATCACCAAAGAATCGAGATCGACCCGGATAATATTAAAGCTATCTTGAAAATGCCTCCCCTTAAAACCTTGAAACAGCTATGTTCCTTCCATGGAAAGTTGGCATATCTGAGACGCTTTATTTCTAATCTCTCAGGTAGGTGTTAGCCTTTCTCAGCATTAATTAAAAAGGACGTCAAATTTATTTGGGAAGAGAAATGCCAGCGGGCCTTTGAGGACGTTAAACAATATTTAATGACACCTCCTATTTTGGCAGCCCCTATCCCAATGAAACCGTTGATACTGTATACCGCGACTTTAGATGACTCTCTTGGAGCCCTTTTAGCCCAAATCAATGAGGAGGGAAAAGAAAATGCGCTCTACTACTTGAGTCGTCGTCTAATACCGTGGAAATAAGGTATCTACCTATTGAGAAGCATTGTCTGACACTAATTTTTGCCGCTCAAAAGCTTAGCATTACATGCTTTCTCATAAGATTACCCCCCATTGCAACATTTAATGACCCAACCAACACTCTCCGGACGTTTAGCGAGATGGTCAATGATCTTATTACAATTTGATATAACTATTGTGCCCCTCCGTGCTATCAAGGGACAAATTTTAACAGACTTTCTTGCTGCACACCCACTGCCAGCTGGGTCCTCTCTCAACGACAAGTTACCAGACGAACAGATACTACAAGTGGAATTTTCTAGTGCGCAGCGCTAGGAAATGTACTTCGATGGTGCTTCGTCAGCCAGGAAAGACAAAGGATCAGGCACAGTTATACTAGGCAAGGCAGGAATCGGTTTGGCCTTAATTACGCCAGATAAGGGTATGTTGAGGTTTTCGTACCACCTAACAGAGCCGTGCACCAACAATGAAGCAGAATATGAAGCTTTAATCACCAGATTGGAGTTGACGATCTCAATGGATATAACAAACATCACCGTCTATGGTGACTCTCAACTTTTCATTCAAAAAGTCGCCAGACAATACATAATTCTGAAACTAAGATTAGCAGAATACCATTAGTACGCGATGAAGCTCCTGGAGCAGACTCCTGAGGTGACTTTCTACAGGATTCCTTGGGGAGATAATGCTCATGCCGACGCTCTAGCAAAACTTGCTAAGGAAATGGCGTGTCCCCCAGAGGATTCCATCGAAGTCACGGTGCAAGGAAGACAAGTCTTGTCTCAAAACGACTTCGAAACTCTACACAAACTTGGAAAAGAAGAAACAATAAATACAGTTGCAGACATCAACGAATATTGGCGCAAGTCATTAATATAATATTTGCATACTGGAAAGCTGCCGGAGGATAAGTCTGAGGCGCACCACATCACAAGAAGGGTCATGTCTTACGCCCTGGTGGGAAATGTTCTGTACAGAAGATCGTTCAACCAAATGTGGCTACGGTGTTTGAGCAGAGCCGAGGCACAGAATATTGTCAAAGAAGTACATGTCGGATTATGTGGCGCTCACCAGTCGGGACCAAAAATGAAAATAAAGATCAAAAGACTCAGATATTATTGGTCAGCAATGATGTTCGATTGCATGGATACAGCCAAAAGATGTCACCAATGTCAGGTGCATGGGGTGGTCTTACACCAGCCTTCAAATGTGCTACACCCAACTGTTGCCTCGTGGTCATTCAAGTGTTGGGGCACGGACATAATAGGTCCGATAGACCCTCCATCTTCTAAAGGATATACGTTTATACTTTCCGCTACAGATTACTTCTCCAAATGGGCAGAGGCAGTACCGTTACGTGAGGTTACGACATAGCACGTCATTCAATTTTTCAAAGGCCAAATTGTCTACCGTTTTGGAGTACCGCGAAGAATAATCTCTGACAATGGGACACCTTTCAAAAGCACGAAGATCAATAATTTTGTCAGAAGACATGAGATAGATTGGAGATACTCTACAATTTACTATCCTAGAGCAAATGATCTGGCTGAAGCTTTCAACAAGACACTGGCTTAAATTTTGAAGAAAACACTGGATGAAAATAAAAGGGTTGGCATAACAAATTGTTAGAAGCCTTGTGGGCCTACCAGACGACTTTCAGGACTCCCACTCAGTGTACACCTTATACGCTCGTGTACGGGACCGAGGCCGAGCTACCGCTAGAAATCCAGACACCATCTCTCAGAGTTGCCGTTGCCAATCAACTCATAGTGGAAGAAAGTGCAAAACTCAGACTTGAGGAACTGAAAAGTCTTGAGGGAAAACAATTGGAAGCACAACAACATTTGGAGCTCTACCAGGCAAAGATGGTACAAGCCCATGGACAAATTGGTCCACCCAAGAACATTTAAAATTGCTGACCTCGTACTTGTGCTCAAAAGACCTATTCTTGCTACTGCAAAATAGGTAGAAAATTCGAGCCAACTTGGGAGGGACCATTTGTCGTTGAGAAGGTCTATAAAAATAGGTGCAAAATTCGAGCCAACTTGGGAGGGACCATTTGTCGTTGATAAAGTTTATACAGGAGGAGCATACCAGTTAGTGGACTTCCGGGGTGAAAGACCCATCTTACCGATAAATGGACGATACCTAAAAATCTATTACGCAGCCTGATGTCGCCTGCCTCTGCTTGCCTCTGCTTCCTTTGAAACTTTGAAACTTTGATTGTTTTAAGGTTATCTATATGGCCATATGTCTATGCCCGGGTCCACGAAACAAAAAATCTTCAACAATATATAAAACATAAATGAAAAATAATCACCAACAAATAAACAATAAAATAAATTTATTTTGAAAATCAACCAATTAAAATTAAAACTTTAAAAACATATTTAAAAAAAAAATTAAATGTGATAAAAACAACAAGAAAATAAAATAAACTTGTTGAGTGGATACTTCCATTTTCGAAATTTCCTACTCTTTGTGCGCGCAACACAACCATCTTTATCTACGCTAACTCTCTGCACATCCTCGCAGAATTTCACATCCTGCACATAACTCCACAAAGCTCTACAAATCTCTTCAGAATCAACCTTCTCACATAACACACTACTGCAAATTCAACACCACAAGCTCCTTGTAAGTTTCAAATCACATCTTCAAATCAGTACCTAAATCCTGATTCTCACATCTTTGAATTGATACCTACATTTCAATTCTCACATCTTTGAATTGATACCTACATTTCAATTCTCACATATTTGAATTGATACTTACATTTCAATTCTCACATCTTCAAATTGATACCTACATTTCAATTCTCACATCTTCAAATTGATACCTACATTTCAATTCTCATTTCTGAATCAGTCATACATTTCTTATTCATTACATTAGAGGTCGGTCCTTACATTCTGACGCTTTCTTTTCAGAATTAACCTACATTTCCATTCTCACTTCCGAATCAGTCCTACATTTCTAATTCATTACATTTGAGGTCGGTACTTACATTCCGACACTTTCTTTTGAGAATTGACCTACATTTCTATTCTCATTTCTAAATCAATCCTACATTTTTTATTCTTTACATTTGAGGTCGGTCCTTACATTCTGACACTTTCTTTTGAGAATTGGCCTACATTTCAATTCTCATTTCCGAATCAGTCCTACATTTCTGATTCATTACATTCGAGGTCGGTCCTTACACTTCGTCTCTCTCTCTCTCTCTCTCTCTCTCTCTCTCTCTCTCTCTCTCTTTCTTTTTGAGTTGATATTTGAATTTAAATTCCCACCGCAGGGTCAATACTTACATTTTAACTCCCATCCTTTGGACATCTTTAAAATTTCATAACTCAAGGTGCACTATCCAATCCCTAGCGAGAGTCCCTACTGCTCGACTTGATTAAACACATACCTGCTAATTCCCTGGCAGAAACAAATCGCACACACAACTCTACACATACTTATGGGTTTGTTGACTTAGGAGTCTGTATTGGTTTTTTTTAATCTCGTCGGTCAACGCCAATACGTGCGATGTGCTTGCCCAGCATACTACACCTATTGGGGGTTCATTTGTTGACCTCAATTTTGGTTGAGGTTTAGTTTTTTCCTCTTTAGTAGCCTAGGGTCTAGCCATAGGACTTTTACTGTTGACTATTCTTAGAAAACTAGACATGGAACCCTCACCACTAGAAATTCCAAACTCTTCTCCACTCAACTTGAGTTTCACACAGTGCTCTCAACCTCTAGCACTTACTAGGTGGGGTCACTGTAAGGAAAACTCAAGATGAGTCACCCTTAGGATTGCTAAACCTTAGGGTTCACCTTGGGTGTTGGTCTGGAGCTAAGGCACTCACTACACTTATCTACACTCACAATCACTCACGTGGGTGTTGGTCTGGAGCTAAGGCACTCACTACACTCATCTACACTCACAATCACTCACAACGATGAACTCAAATTTTTAGCCTAGATCTCTTGATCTTTTGGAATAGTCATGTAGATGGTCCCCCAACTCAAATTTCTAGCCTAGATCCCTTGATCTTTTGGGATACTCATGTAGATGGTCGCCTAAAGCTCAAATTTCTAGCCTAGATCTCTTGATCTTTTGGGATACTCATGTAGATGGTCCCCTAAGCCTACTAGCCCTAGNTGACACCCTCTTTTGAGAATTGATCTATATTTCAATTCTCATTTCCGAATCAGTCCTATATTTCTGATTCATTGCATTTGAGGTCGGTCCTTACATTTTGACACCCTCTTTTGAGAATTGACCTACATTTCAATTTTGTTTCCAAATCAGTCCTACATTTCTGATTCATTGCATTTTAAGTCGGTCCTTACATTCCGACGCTTTCTTTTAAGAATTGACCTACATTTAAATTTTCATTTTTTAATCAGTCCTAGATTTCTGATTCATTGCATTCGAGGTCAGTCCTTACATTCCGACACTCTCTTTCGAGAATTGAACTACATTTCAATTCTCAATTCCGAATCAGGCCTACATTTTTGATTCATTACATTAGAGGTCGGTCCTTACACTCTAACTCTCTCTCTCTCTTTTTGAATTGATATCTGAATTTCAATTCACACCTCGGGGTCAGCACTTATATTTTGACTCCCATCCTTTGGAAATCTTTAAAATTTCATAACTCAAAATTCACTCTCCGATCCCGAGCGAGAGTCCCTACTCCTTGATTTCAACCAGAAAATCACCTGTTAATTCCCTGGCATAAACAAATCACACACATAACTCTAAGCATAATTCCGGGTCTGTTGACTTAGGAGTTTGTATTGGTTTTTGTTGATCTCGTCGGTCAACGCCAAATGGTGTGGTGTGTTGGGACAATACGCATGGTGTGCTTTCCCAACACACCACACCTTTGACCTCATTTTTTTGTTGAGGTTTAGTTTTTCCTCTTTAGTAGCCTAGGGTCTAGCCATAGGACTTTTCTCTAGAAAACAAGACATGGAACCTTCACCATTAGAAATTCCAAACTCTTCTTCACTCAACTTAAAGTTCCACATATTGCTCTCAACCTCCCAATAAATCATAAATATCCCCAATTTCATTTCTCTTAACTACCACGTGACCCAATTTGGCCAATTTGACCATCTCTAACCAAAATCCCCAAATTGCCCTTTAAAAGGCTCAAATTTTCCCAAATCCAACTCAGATGTCCATCAATTTGATCTTAATTGACCCCAATTCAAATCCTAAACTCAAATTCACTTTTGATATGATCAAACTAAACCAAATACAAGCTCAATTGGTCCATGATTTGNTGACTACAACATGACCCAATTTGGCCAATTTGACCTTCTTTAACCAAAACCCCCAAATTTGTCTTTAAAGACCCAAATTTCCCCAAATCCAAACTCAAATGTCCATCAATTTGATTCCAATTGACCCCAATTCCAATCCTAAACTCAAATTCACTTTTGATATGACCAAACTAAACCAAAACTAGCTTAATTGGCCCATGATTTGAGCCCAATTTTGATTTAGGTCAAAACCCCAATTTTTACCATTGGTTCATGATTTGAGCTTAATTTTGATTTGGGTCAAAACCCCAATTTTGACCATATGACTTAATCTCCATGGTGAAGCCAATTTTGATTTGAGTCAAAACCCCAATTTTGACCATATGAGCTAATCTCACCAAATTGAACCCATAGCCTAGTCAATTGGCCCCAATTAATGTTGCAAAATCTTATAAAATTCCTATACATCAAAATCAACCATTAATCGGCCTTGGTGAAGTCTCAAATCCATATGATTTTGGCCTAAATCCGAAATTCCCAAATTTAGCCCCAAATTGGCTAAGTTCCTAAATTTCACCCAATTGATTGCCTTATCCTCCAAATTGGCATCCAATTCATGCTGAAAAATCTTCATGAGGTCCCTATTGACCATTTACAACAATCAATTTGGACTTAGCCCAAGGCTAACCCAANTATCTTCATGAGGTCCCTATTGACCATTTACAACAATCAATTTGGACTTAGCCCAAGGCTAACCCTAGCCCAACATGACCAAATTGATTAAAGTTCAAAATTCCTTCAAATTGACCCCGCAATTGGACTCAAAACCACTTCCATCCTTCACCAAAGTTGTTCCTTATGATCATCTACACCGAATGCAATAATCAATTGGGCCAATTGACATGGCTAACCTAGCCCAAACTCAAGTTTTGGTCATTTGCACCCACTTGGACCCATGCANACTCAAAACTACTTCCATCCTTCACCAAAATTATTCCTTATGATCATCTGCACCAAATAAAAAATATAATTGGGCCAATTGACATGGCTAAACTAGACCAAACCCAAGTTTTTGTCATTTGCACCCACTTGGACCCATGCACTAAATGTGACCTAGCCACCNACATAAAATTACACAATTAATTTGGCCAATTCACATGGCTAACCTAGCCCAAACCCATGTTTTGGTCATTTGCACCCACTTGGACCCATGCACTAAATGTGACCNCCGAATTGGACGTAAAACCACTTCCATCCTTCACCAAAGTTGTTCCTTATGATCATATGTACCAAATGCAACAATCAATTGAGCCAATTGACATGGTTAACCTAGCCCAAACCCAAGTTTTGGTCATTTGCACCCACTTGGACCCATGCACTAAATGTGACCTAACCACCTTAAAGCCACCAAATTANCTAAATGTGACCTAACCACCTTAATTAACTCCACCAGAGCCATTAGTTGGACCTAGTGACCAGTCCAAACACTATGAAACCACCTAAATCAAGCCATGTACCAAAGGTCCCCCAATTTAAGGGATCTTATTTCCAAAAATTCACATGCTTAAGATATCTTTGTCAAATCCAAGCACATTTGCATTAAATTGCTGTGATGGATTCTCTGGGTTCCCTGGGCTCCTAGCCACCTCCCCTTGGCCGGCAGGCTAGTCTAGTGGCCGGAAAAGCCCAAAACCGAGAGCCACCCCCATGGCATCTTACCCAAATCAAACCTAGAGGCCAGCTCATCCAAATCAAACTATGGAGCNTGGTAGTGCTCTAAGTGTCTTTGTTGGGGCTTCTTTTATTGCTTTGGGTACTTTATTTCCTCAGTGGAGTGTTGGTTTTGTGTTTTTGTGTTTCCCGGGCTTTTCTTTTTTGATTTGGTTGTTTACTGTTTCCTTGGTTGGGCTTTCCCCTGTTTCCTTTTTGCTTCTTGTTGGTGCTCTCTGCTCTTCGTACTTCTTGGTTGATTATGGATGCCTCTTTGCAACAGGCTGACCACAATTATGCGGGAAAAATCTCCTATGTTGTTGTTACTTCTTCCACTAAATTGTTGGGTGATAAACTGGAATTCCCTCAATCATACCATGAGGCTTTGGTTGGGGATGAGGAAAGCTACCTGTTCAAGAAAGGCAAAAGTAGGGGGGTAAATATGCCCTCATCTTCTCTGAAACTGATGATTCTGACCTCTCCACCACATGTAAATTTAACCTTATTTGTAAATTTCAACAGCTCACCATAAAATGGACCTAACCAGGAAAACATTTAAGGATTTCAAGCTTACTACTAACAGGAAGATGGGTGTATTCACTGACAGACATGTAATGATCCAGCTGACGAATGAAGAAGATTATGAATGCATCTTCTCCAAAAGCTCATCATTATTGAAGGTGTTCAAATGAAGTTACTAAAATGGACACCTAAGTTTAACCATGGTAAAGAGCTCCCCATTATCCCAATTTGGTTTAAGCTCCTTTGATTGAAGCTTCACTTTTTCAACCATAAGGTTCTTTGGTTCATCGGTGCACTTTTAGGTAGACCTATGAAACTTAACATCTCCACTTTCAATTTTTCCAGACCCTCCTTAGCCTGAATTATTGTGGAGAGGGACATTACTCTTCCCCCAATTGATGAAGTCTGGTTCGGCACTAAACATAATGATTATTAACAATCTATAATTATGGAGAAAAAAGCCATATTATTGCTCCCACTGCAAATTTTTTGGCCGGACTAATAACAGTTGTTTTAGGTTCCATCCACCACTTAAGTTTGGTAAGAATGCCAAATTGGTCCCTGAAACAACTTTTCCTCGTCCTATGCCCTTACTTGTGCCTTTAGAAGTTGATGAATCTGCACCTGTGGTGGTTGATGAAGGCCTCAGCTTTGAGCCTACTGATCCTTGAGAAAAATCCCCGTTGGAGCAAGTGGACTTAATTCCTGCCAATTCTGAAAAAATTATCATCTCCCTTGTTAATGTTGTAGTGGCAGTTTTACAAGATCTCCTAATCCAGGCTGATCAGATAGAAGATTCACAACATTCTGCTCTACTTGACTCCACCAATCTTCCCATTGTTGTGATGCAACAAGAACTATAGAATGATTGGAAGATTCAGAAATTCAGGAGAAAAATAAAAAGTCAGATGGAGGGAAAAACCTCCTTGGATGACATTGTTATCATTGAAGCTGGTAACTATCATTTCACAAGGATAGAGTCTCTGACCAGGCTCACTAGGGGTAAATCTAAACCCTCTCATCATAATTAATCACTTATGTTGGAACATTAGGGGTATTGTCCACCCCCACTATTTAAAAAGGCATAAACATCTCAATAGGAAATACAAATTTTTGTGTTTGGCCATCTTAGAACCTTTGGTTCACAAAAACACTAATTCCCTGGTTTTGACCTATGGGTTAATTGCAACAATAAGATTTGGTTATTTTCTAGAAAGGAAATAAAATATTTTTTTTTAATCAATCATCCCAATTTCTTCACTACTCTTTTGACATGTCAAGAACCACAGGATATATCACTTCTGTTTATTCAGGCTACGCTAAATCTGACAGGGAGGAGCTCTGGTTCAATCAGCATTCCATAGGGTCATCCATTTTCTCCAGCTAGTTGGTTGGGGGTGATTTAACTGCATTTCATCCCCCACTAAAAAAAAGGTGGCATGTTTCCCAATCTGACACTCATGACAAAGTTTCGTGACCATATCAAATTGGCAGGTCTGTTTGGCCTTGGCTTCCTTGGATCTCAATTCACCTAGAGAAGGGGGAATACATGAGAAAGGCTTAAGATTTCTTCTCCAATGATCACTGGTTCCAAAGCTTTCTGTACACTTTTGTTACCCATCTCAACTTTGCAAGATCTGATCACAGACATTTGCTCCTTTCAGTTAATGCATTCCATTGCACAGACCCTAAATCCTTCAAGTATTTGATTATGTGGTCTTTCCACCTAGACTTCCTCAATACCATCTCTGCCAATTGGAAAGATATTTCTCATCCTAACCCTCTTGTCAAACTTTGGTTCCTGCATAAAAAGGTCAGTAAAGTGCTCAGGCATTATAATTATTTTACCTTTCGGGATACTTACAGGTTGGTGGAAACTGCTGAGCATGATCTGCTTCAATTGCAAAATGCAAATATTGTGATTGAAGCTTCTATAGTTGCAGCCAATCAAAAGCATCCTCTGCCACTACTTGGTTAGAGAGTTTTCTCCAATAAAAGGCTGCCATCAGCAAATTCACAGATGGGGATAGAAATACTACCATGCTTGCATCAAATATATGAGGAATTGTAATGTCATTCACAGTATGTTGAATTCTAATGGCATCAAAATTCATGATGATGCTGCCATTTCAGAAGATGTTCTGGAGTATTTCTTAGGAATTCTGTAATCACCTCCTTCTCTTAGAACCTGATCCTGACTGTTTATATGCAAAAATATAACAATGTATGAAATTATACTCTTCACTTATCTTTCCTACTTTGTAACAACACCAAAAACTTGATCCTGAAGAAAATAAGAATTTAACTTTTTAATTTATATACTTATTGGGATACTACACAAGTATACGTATTGTTATCAAGCAATATACAACTTTTTGATTAAACCCAAATATCAAACCCACAGAGAGTGTTCATAATATGCACATCTAAATAACAAACTTTCTATTAAAAAAAAATAATTACTTAAACTATAGATAGTTTTAAAGTAATTAAAATTCAATTCTTTTTTGTATTTTTGATATTTTGACAAAATAGAAACAACTTTTTAGTATAACTTAAGTTTATGTAAAAGAAAAGCACTGAATATGAAATATTTTTCTCCTTATCATGAATCAGTAATGAGTATAGGAATTCTATCGTGTAAGTATTCAAATTATGTTGTTTCAAATAAGAGCAATATTATTCTTTACCTTTACTAGAGATGCTATAAAGAACATTGGCTAATTTAAAGTTTGAATAATTCTGAAGACTGCTAGGCAGGGAAGATATCAGCTCTCACTCTAGAGTTCCCTCGATTCCCTCCACCTGGGGGCTAACATCTCGTATCAGAACCCCAAACTAATAAACTAAGTTGGTCTGTCACTCTAAAGTCCTCTAACTCTACACCCTTCATAGATTATTTCCCTATTTATTTGCACGGGAAGATACTAGCTCTCTCTCTAGAGTTCCCTCGATTCCCTCCACCTGGGGGCTAACATCTCGTATTAGAACCTAAAACAGCAAACCAAGTTGGGGACTTTATCCTATTAATCTAAAGTCCTCTAACTCTACACCCTTCAAAGATTATTTTCCTATTTATTTGCATTAAATCATATGAATTACGTTCTCATTCATACAACCTCATGTGATTCTTTCCAATTGTTGACTGAGACAATACCGTCTCGATTCTTACATATTCTCACAACAAATTTTAACATCTAGATGGGCCAGATCAAGAAGTAAATGAAGTACATGAAATTAAGTCATCAGAATTTCTTCCAACACTAAAGATTAATACTCTCCACAACTTCCATCCAAAACTTTAATTACTTATCATTTTAAAGAGAAAGGTAAAGAAAACTACTCATAATCCATGGAGAAAACAAAACACACTTTAGTTCAAAAGTAGAAATCATTGTTAAACCAACAAGAACTCTCGATTAAAACCAAAAGTAGTTTAAAAAAAAAAGATAAAACTTATCTCAAATCCTCCACCAAACTCTTAAAGTTCCTTTGAATCTCTTCTCTCTTACAACACTCTTAACTCCACAATAAAACTAAAAATAAAAATAATAAAGTAAATTTGTGGTGCCTGAAAAATCTCTCCAAAAGTTTCTCCACGAACTATTTAAGAACTTCTCAGGACTCCCCCTTTTTTCTCTCAACTTTCTTCTTTTATAATTTTCCAAGAGGTGTCTTGGCATCTTTTCAAAATGTGTCTTGATTCGATGTATTTTCCAAGGGATGTCTCCTTTCACAAGATTTTTAACCATATTTTCGTTTTGAGTGGTCATAACCACCCTCTTTAACTAATAAGTGTCTCAAATGTCCCTTCAAAATTCAACAAAATGAATTAACCCGTTAAATAACTTNTAAGAACTTCTCAGGACTCCCCCTTTTTTCTCTCAACTTTCTTCTTTTATAATTTTCCAAGAGGTGTCTTGGCATCCCTTCAAAATGTGTCCTGATTCGATGTATTTTCCAAGGGATGCCTCCTTTCACAAGATTTTTAACCATATTTTCGTTTTGAGTGGTCATAACCACCCTCTTTAACTAATAAGTGTCTCAAATGTCCCTTCAAAATTCAACAAAATGAATTAACCCGTCAAATAACTTTCTCTGTCGCTTAATCGCGGGGCCTCTGGCGCTTAGACATGGCCTTATCTGTTTCACCGGCGCTTAAGCGCCGGATCTGGCGCTTAGGCTGCAAAACACTTTTGCACCATTTTTGTATTTTTCCTCCAAATTTGGTCCTTTTTCACTCCTTTTAGCATTTTTCAAATTTTTACTTGTACCTGAAAGAAAAACACATAAATACCTTCTATTAGAGAGCAATATCTAAAAAATAGGTATAAAAATGTGTCTAAAAACGCTTTTTATTTTAGGTGTATCAAAATTTCTCAAACTTAAAATGTTACTTGTCCTCCAGTGACACTTCAATCTTTAAAAATTAAATAAGTATGATTTTAATATGAGTTTCATTAAGAGTAACTAAAATTTAGATTTAGAAATATAGTAGTCCAATTTAGAGAAAAATAATTAGTAAGTGAGACCAACTTAAAGTTTAGAAATTTTAATGTTAAGAAATATGAAAATATGAGTTCCTATCTAATTCAAATAGATTGTAGATTTTCCTAATATAGAATATAGTCATTTTATTATCTTCACTTAAAAAATATTTATTAAGAGTAATTTTACTTACTATATTATATCCTTCAGCTAAAAAGTTTCTGAAGTCTTATACTTTAAAAAGATCAAATGCGGAAAAAAAATTATATTAGGCACTAATTCTCAAGTTTGACCTCCCTTATTTATTTTTCTTTTTTGTTTTTTTTATTTTTCTTTTTCTTTTTTTTTTATTTTTATTTTTTTTTCAGGCAAGGATTAGTATATCTGGATAGGTCTTTAATAGTTTTGAATTCTACTTCTCCTTTCCTAAAGAAAAGTCCAGATATAAATCTTTTACTTATAAATATAATAATTGTTTTGAAAATTATTTTTAATAAAAATATTTTATGTAATAAAAATAAAAGTCTAAATTTTTAATTTTTTTAAAAATACAATTTTTCTTACTAAAGTAGTTACACTATATTTAACATTTTCTACACAAAAAAATTTTTAACTGAAAGTTTCTCTTCATTACTATGAATTTTAACTAAATTTTCGTAGTCATTTGTATAATCAAATTTTACTTCCCTAATATAACTTCATATACATGATCATTTTCTCTTCAAAATCAAATTCACTCGTAGCACATTTGAGAACAAATAAAAATCAAGTTTTGAAAATATTTTTCATTCCCCCTCCCAAACTTAAATTTTTAGCAAGATTAAATAGTTTAGCAGCATATACATATAAGTAGGAATAAAAATTGAAATAACATGCTTACAGGAATTTTTATACCCTAATTTTACAAATATAAAACTAAAAATAGGAGTAAAATTAATTTTTTATCAATTTTGTATCATTTTAATTTTAAGTCAACATGTAGAGATTCATTAGACTTGTAAGTAGTGGGTAAAAACATAAAACAAACAAACACACTAACTTTGATTTCACAATTTAAACATAAAAACAAACACACTAACAAGATAAAAGAAAAATACATGGTAGAAATTTATTAAAATTAAAGTTTAAAATTAAAGCTAGCAAGATTTTCAACTTTTCAGAAGACATAAGAATAAGTTCAATCCTAACTAACTAAAACACATTACTCAACACACAACAACAATTACTACCCTATAATTTAAAACACATTACTAAGAGAACACAAATATCACAATAACAATTAAACAAAAAAAATCCAACACATTACATAGTCCAAACAAGTACACAAATTCAAATGTCTAAAATTCACACCACGTAATCTATTACATATTACAAATATAAAAATAACTTAGTCCTCCTCTTCATCATCTGAATTACCGTTATTCTAGACATCTACATGCACATAATCAGGGTATCTGGGATATGAAGGAAATTTCACTCCTTGGTTACCCCTAATCAGGCTTTCCAAAGATGTGTGAAATTTCTCCTCATAATCATTGTGCCTTCTACGAATTTACCTAAATTTTTTAAACACATTTCAGGAATCAATTTTTGTGACTGTAGAGTGTCACTATATCTATCCTGAGCTTTTGAACTCACAATCTTGCTCGAATCAAAGTGGGTCTTTCCCTTACTCCTCTTTATTTATGGGGCCATTCTACAAATTTATCAAAATTCCACAATAACTTCAAAAGTCAAGTCTAATCTACTAAACTTAACTCCTATAAGCACAAAATACACTTTCTATGCAATTTTAAAGATTTTTCTTTACTTTTCACCATGAATAGTGTTTTTTGGGTTTTTCTAAATGTACTCAGAATACATAGTGAAAATCTGAAATTTTAACATAGAAGTGAAGCTTTTACCTTAAGAAATCCAAATCTAGCAAATTTGGCTCAAATCCACCAAGAAATCTCCATGAAGAGGTTTGCCCTAACTTTAAAATCGTGAACTCGAGAGGAAGAAGATGACGGCGGGAGTAAAATGGCAAGTTTTTGGTGTTATTTTTCACCTTTAACCATTTGCAAACCAGTTTTTATGAATCGGCGCTTAAGCACGGATAAGTGGAGCTTAGGCTCCAGTGCATGATTTTTGATATTTTTGAACTTAAATAAAATGCACTATTAGCCTAAGTATACCACCCCTAAATGGTCCTACAACACTAAATGACTATTTTCCTCTCCTCTAACTCTCATATTTCTCAAAATTCTTCAATATAACTAATTCGATTCAAGCCTAAAATAACGCAAGTTTTCACACAAACAAACACATATATTCATTTACGAACTATTAGAAGCAACATCCAACACATAATTCTCATTCCAAAGAGTCTTGGATGAGAAAAGTTTCCTAATTACAAACACTAAACAAGCATACTCAATTAAACACATAAAAGACATAAACAATAAAAACAATATTTAACACAAAACAATATTTAACACTAACACATAAAAACAATGGCTCCTAACAAACAAACTCTAACACTGAACTTAATTCCATTCTTCACCTGTTGGAACAAATTCCTGTCTTTCATTAGTCTCTCCCTGGGCATTCAAAATATAGAGTTGATAAAACACGTTGGTGATTAGCTCTGATACAATCTTCTTCAATCAATTTCAGCTTAAGATACTGTTGACCTAAATTTTGGTTGAGGTTTAGTTCCTCCTCTTTAATAGCCTAGGGTCTAGCCATAGGACTTTTCCTTTTGACTATTCGTTAGACTTGGAACCCTCACCATTAGAAATTCTACCCTCTTCTTTACTCAACTTGGAGTTCCACATATTGCTCTCAACCTCTAAATACTTAGTAGGGGGGTCACTGTAGGGAAACTCAAGATGAGTCGCCCTTAGGATTGCTGAACCTTAGGGTTGACCCTGGGTCTTGGTCTGGAGCTAAGGAATTTACTACGCTCATGTACACCCACATTCACTCACAACCCTGAACTCAAACTTCTAGTCTAGATCGCTTGACCTTTTGGGATACTCATGTAGATGGTCCCCTAAACCTACTAGCCTAGGGTTATGGTTTGGCTAAGACCACTATGTAGAGGACCCAAAATGGGGCTTCATTTGGTACATGGCTTATTGGTGATGATTGGTGCCTCAACTCTACCAAAATACCCATCTTGGCCTTTTGACCCCTAAGGCACCCCCTAATTACCAAAATACCCCTCTTTGGCCCAAAATTCTAAAAATTCCAAAAATTCCCATAAAATCTCAATAAATCTCAAATATTCCCAATTTCATTTCTTTTAACTACCACATGACCCAATTTGGTCAATTTGACCATATTTAACAAAAATCCCCAAATTGCCCTTTAAAGACTCAAATCTCCCCAAATCCAACTCAAATGTCCATCAATTTGATCTCAATTGACCCCCAATTCCAATCCGAAACTCAAATTCACTTTTTATATGACCAAACTAAACCAAATCCAAGCTCAATTGATCCATGATTTGAGCGCAATTTTGATTTGGGTCAAAAGCCCAATTTTGACCATATGACTTGATCTCACCAAATTGAACCCATGGCCTAGTCAGTTGGCCTCAATTGATGTTGCAAAATATTTATAACATTAATATACATCAAAATCAACCATCAATTGACCTTGGTGGAGCCTCATATCCATTTGATTTTGGCCTAAATAAAAANTTTTACAAATATAAAACTAAAAATAGGAGTGAAATTAATTTTTTATCAATTTTGTATCATTTTAATTTTAATTCAACATGTAGAGATTCATTAGACTTGTAAGTAGTGGGTATAAACATAAAACAAACAAAGACACTAACTTTGATTTCACAATTTAAACATAAAAACAAACACACTAACAAGTCAAAAGAAAAATACATGGTAGAAATTTATTAAAATTAAAGTTTAAAATTAAAGCTAGCAAGATTTTCAACTTTTCAGAAGACATAAGAATAAGTTCAATCCTAACTAAATAAAACACATTACTCAACACACAACAACAATTACTACCCTATAATTTAAAAAAAAATACTAACAAAACACAAACATCATAATAACAATTAAACAAAAAAATCCAACACATCACATAGTCCAAACAAGTACACAAATTCAAATGTCTAAAATTCACACCACGTAATCTATTACATATTACAAATATAAAAATAACTTAGTCCTTCTCTTCATCATCTGAATTACCGTTATTCTAGACATCTACATGCACATAATCAGAGTATCTAGGATATGAAGGAAATTTCACTCCTTGGTTACCCCTAATCAGGCTTTCCAAAGATATGTGAAATTTCTCCTCATAATCATTGTGCCTTCTAGCATACCCATCAACATGTTCTACAAAATGCTCTAGATTTTGAACATTTTCTGCAGTATAATTAATATATTCCATCATCCCCTGTAATAATTGATCTTGAGTTTCAGTAGACTCAACTCTAGAAGAAGATGCTCGCGAGGTAGATGGTCTCGATGTAGAAACAGTAAAGGTAGATGCAGCAAACATCGACATTCCATAACTTCTCGAAAATCCTCTTATTCAAGAAAAAATAGAGTGCTCATAATAGGATTTCACATTTACATTTATAATTGGCTTTAGAGGCAGCAACATTTCTTCCCAACTATCATATCTCACACCAACCTGCTCACACAAGGAAAAGATCAAGGAAGCAAATCCCAAGCCTGCAGTAGTAGTGGCAGTGGCAGAACTGATGATAGTATGATAAATCAAAGCTCCAATGTTGATAATCTTGCCTTCTTAAATACTATAATTCAACATTGCTCTCTCATTTGTAACTTCACTAAGATGATTCATTGGTAACAGACGAGCTGAAATAAACTAGTGTCACGCCTTCAATGGTGCACTTAACTTTAAAGTGGAAAAGTTGACTCTCCTCTCATTTGTAATTTTCTAGAGTCCCCTTCCAACAGTCAAATATGAAATAATCTCATTGAGTTCCATCTCAGTCGGATTATAGTTCGCATAAAAAAAATAAAGTATCAGGCAGTAAATGGTATAACATATTGATTACCTTCGGTGAAAAAGGTAGCAATTTGCTTCTGACCATGACTCGATCCTCTTCCGCCTCAAAAAGTTTTGCATAAAACTTTCGTACTACTGATGTCACAGTCATTGCAGAGAAACAACAGACTCATTCCCATTATCGGCGAATGATCAAATCTTCCACGAATTTACCTAAATTTTTAAAACACATTTCAGGAATCAATTTTTGTGACTATAGAGTGTCACTATATCTGTCCTGAGCTTTTGAACTCACAATCTTGCTCGAATCAAAGTGGGTCTTTCCCTTACTCCTCTTTATTCTTGGGGCCATTCTACAAATTTATTAAAATTCCACAATAACTTCAAAAGTCAAGTCTAATTCACTAAACTTAACTCCTATTAGCATAAAATATACTTTCTATGCAATTTTTAAAGATTTTTCTTCACTTTTCACCATGAATTGTGTTTTTCGGGTTTTTCCAAATGTACTCAGAATACATAGTGAAAATCTAAAATTTTTACATAGAAGTGAAGCTTTTACCTTAAAAAGTCCAAATCTTGCAAATTTTGCTCAAATCCACCAAGAAACTCCATGAAGAGGTTTTCCCTAACTTCAAAATCGTGAACTTGAGAGGAAGAAGATGACGGCGGGAGTAAAATGGAAATTTTTCTGGGTTATTTTTCAGCTTTAACCATTTACAAACCAGTTTTTTTGAATCGGCTCTTAAGTACGCATAAGTGGCGCTTAGGCGCCAGTGCATGATTTTTGATATTTTTGAACTTAAATAAAATGCACTATTAGCCTAAGTATACCACCCCTAAATGGTCTTACAACACTAAATGACTATTTTCCTCTCCTTTAACTCTCATATTTCTCAAAATTCTTCAATATAACTAATTTGATTCAAGCCTAAAATAACACAAGTTTTCACACAAACAAACACATATATTCATATACGAACTATTACAAGCAACATCCAACACATAATTCTCATTCCAAAGAGTCTTGGATGAGAAAAGTTTCCTAATTACAAACACTAAACAAGCATACTCAATTAAACACATAAAAGACATAAACAATAAAAACAATATTTAACACTAAACAATATTTAACACTAACACATAAAATAAATGGCTCCTAACAAACAAACTCTAACATTAAACTTAATTCCATTCTTCACCTGTTGGAACAAATTCTTGTCTTTCATTAGTCTCTCCCTGGCATTCGAAATAGAGAGTTGATAAAACACGTTGGTGATGAGCTCTGATACAATCTTCTTCAATCCATTTCTGCTTAAGATACATCGCCTTATTTGCTTCCTCTATATAACTAGTATGGCTAAACTGCATTTTTAATTGTCATCCAATATGCTTTAGATGTGGATTAACTTCAATACTTTTGTTTCAAGTAAAGTTACGCTAGTCAGAATTTTGTTGATCTTTTCTGCTATTCCTTCAATACTAACGGCTAAGAAACTGTTATGCATCTCTTTTGCACTTTGACTAATGAATTTCTTCCTCATGGTCTCTTCATTTTTCTTCAAATTCATCTCCCATGAAGACATTTTCTCAAGATCTCTCTTTCTCTTAGAATTTTTGGGCTAAAAATGATTCTGGGTGAAATTCCATCACAAAACCCTTCTATTTATAGGCTTAAATCCTTCAAATAATTTTTAGGCAAGTCTTAAAACGGCCATGAGCCTTTTAGGTTAACCAATTGGCCGTTAAAGCTTCTAGAAATTGAATTTTGCACATGGTTTTTAACATCCGCGCTTAAGCGCTGAATATTGGCGCTTAAGCGCCAGTGCTCAATTTTGCACCAGTCTACTTAACATTCAAATACTCATTCTAGCATGTTTAAATCACTAAATAAAGTCTTAAAATCATTACTAACACATAATAGTCAAAAAAATACTACCCCAAATTTTCTTAATCAAACACAAACAATAATAAAAGCCAAAAACACACTGATAACTATGGGTTGCCTCCCATAAAGTGCTTGGTTTTACATCGTCAACCCAACGTAACCAGTGCTTATTCTGGTTGACCCAACATCATTCAATCATTAAATTTATGTTGATTTCCTATAAAATAAGATTTTAGTCTATGACCATTGACTTTAAATACTATCCGAATTTTAGGATCATTGATATCCACAGCTCCACAAGGATAAACTTTCATCACAAAAATTGGGCCCATTCACCTGGACTTAAGTTTCCTTTGAAATAATCATAACCTTACTTTATATAGCAAAACTTGTTGCCTTGGCTGAAAATTTTTAGTAAGCATCCATCGATCATGCCACATCTTCATCTTTTCATTGTAAATCTTAACACTCTCATAAGACTCATTCCTTATCTCTTAAAACTCATTTAATTGTAATAATCTTTTCTCACCAGCATATTTCAAATTATAATTAAACTCTTTAATTGCCCAATATGCTTTATGCTCAAGTTCAACTGATAAATGACAAGCTTTCCCAAAAATTAGCCTATATGGGGACATTCCTATAGGAGTTCTGTAAGCAGTCTTATAAGCCCACAAACCATAATCAAGTTTGACTGACCAATCCATCTTTGCTGGATACACAGATTTTTCCATAATTCTTTTAATTTCTCAATTGGATAATTCAGCCAAACCACTTGTTTGAGGATGATAAGCAATAGCAATTCTATGGTTTATATAATATTTCCTTAATAGTTTCTCCATTATGGCATTTCTGAAATGACTTCCCCCATCAGTTATGGCAACTCTCGACATCTCAAATCTACAAAATATGTTCATTTTCAAAAAATTTACAACACTTTGAGCATCACATCAAGGTAAAGCAACAATTTCTATCCATTTGGATATATTGTTAACTACTAACAGTATATATGAATTTTTGAAAGATGGTAAAAATGGTCTCATGAAATCTAATCCCAAAACATCAAATATTTCAACTTCTAACATATAATTGAGGGGCATCTCATTTCTCCTATAAATATTGCCTACTCACTGACATCTATCAAAAGATTTGATATAAGCATTAACATCTCTAAAGATAGTAGGCCAATAAAATTCAAATTGTAAATTTTGTATTATGTTTTATCAACACCAAAATGTCCCCCAAAATCAGAATTATGACATTTTTGGATAATTTCATAAGTTTCTTCTAAAGGTACACATCTTCAAACAATCAAATCCTTTCCTTGTTTATATAAAAATGGGTTATCCCAAATATATTTCTTAGCTTCAGATAAAAATTTCCTCTTCTATTGGTATGTCATTTCGTAAGGTATAATATCACTTACAAGAAAGTTCAGAATGTCGGCATACTACGGAACACGCCACTCATTAATATTGAACAGTTGTTCATCTGGTAAAATGTTTATTAATTTCTTTTCAAAATAGAGTGGTTTTTCTAACTCAAGTTTGGACAAATGTTCAGCAATTTGATTTTCACTCCCCTTCTGATCTACTATTTCAAAGTCAAATTATTACAAAAGAAGAATCCATCTTATAAGTCTAGGTTTAGCATCCTTCTTTTTCATTAAGTACTTGACATTAGAATGATTTATATGCAATGAGTTTCAATTAAATATGATCTAAATTTATCAAAGGCATATATTATTGCTAATAACTCTTTTTTAGTTGTTGTATAATTAATTTGAGTTTCATTAAGAGTTTTACCAGAATAGTAATTTACTTGGAAATATTAATCATATCTTTCTCCTAAAATTGCTCCAATAGCATAATCACTAGTATCACACATTAGTTGAAAAGGTTTTACCCAATTTGGTGAAATTATAATTGGTGCAGTGATTAATTTTTCTTTTAATAACTTAAAAGCTTTTAGGCACTCTTCATCAAAATTGAAAATTGCATCTTTTTTCAGTGAATGGCGTAAAAGCTTAGCAATTTTTGAAAAGTCTTTAATGTATCGTCTCTAGAATCTAGCATGTCCTAAAAAACTCCTAATTTCCCTTACGTTTGTTGGATAAGGTAAATTAGAGATCACTGGAATTTTAGTGAGATCTACTTCCATACCATTTTCTGATATTTGATATCCTAATACAATTCCTCCTGCTACCATAAATTGAAATTTTCCCAATTAAGGACTAAATTTATTTCTTCACAGTGCTTAAGAACTTTTGTTAAATGTTCTAAACATGAGCCAAATGATGTTCCAAATAATGAAAAATCATCCATAAACACTTCAATCCCTTTTTCCATTAAATCACAAAAAATTGCCATCATACATCTTTAAAATGGCATAAGGGCATTACATAAATCAAAGGGCATTCTTCTAAATGAAAATGTACCATAAGGACTAGTAAAATTTGTTTTCTCTTGATCTTGAGGAGTTATTTGAATTTAGTGATAACAAGTATATCCATCTAGAAAACAAAAGAATTTATGCCCAGCTAGTCTATCTAGCATTTCATCTGGAAAGGGTAGTGGAAAATGATCTTTCCTAGTGGCAAGATTTAATTTTCTATAATCAATGCATTGCCACCTCTATAAAGGGTAGTGGAAAATGATCTTTCCTTGTGGCAAGATTTAATTTTCTATAATCAATGCATATTCACCACCCTGGACTTATCTAGTAGGTATTAATTCATTATGTTCATTCATAGTCACAATTACTCCTCCTTTCTTAGGAACGTAGTGAATTGGACTATCCCATGCACTATCTGAAATAGGGTAGATAATTCCAACATCTAACCACTTTAAAATTTCTTTCTCTGCAACTGCTTTCATAACAGGATTCATTCTCCTTTGAGGATCAGCCCTGAGTTTGTAGTTGTCTTCTATATGAATTCTTTGCATACAAACTGAAGGTTGATTCCTTTAATATCAGCTATTATCCATCCAAAGGCTTTCTTATAATTTTTCAAAATTTTCATCAATCTTTCTTCTTCTTCCATTATTAATTTTGAGGAAATTATAATTGGAAAAGTAGATGAATCACCTAAAAAGACATATTTTAAATGATCAGGAAGTAATTTCAAGTCAAGTTCTGGAGGTTTTTTAATTGATGGAAAAAATGGTTTATCTTTTTCTATCGTGTCCAAAATTTCAAAACTTTCTCGAACATAGTTTTAATCTTCCATAAAAAGATCTTCACATCGATCTAATTCCTCTTTATGCTCGTGTTCCAAATCTTTTACTTTAGATTTTTCTTCATAATTACCTATTGAAATGACAATCACACAGATATCTTATAACATCCATCTTATAGCATTCATCATCTTTACCTTTTGTAGGATATTTAATTGACTTTGAAATGTTAGAAGTGACAGTTTGATCATTGACGCGCATAGTTAATTCTTCTTCTGCGCATCTATATTTCTCTTCCTATGGCTAGGAAAGATCTCCCTAAAATGATAGGTATCTCTTTATCTTCCTCCATATCCAACAAAATGAAATCATCAGGAAAGATAAATTGATCCACTTTCACTAGGACATCTTCTATAGCTCTTTTAGGGTATGTTATCAAACGATCTGCTAACTGCAGAGTTACAATAGTAGGGGTTATTTCTCCTAATTCCAATTTTCTAAAAATTGATAATGGCATAAGGTTAATGCTTGCACCTAGATCACATAAAGCTTTCCCATAAAATTTGTCTCTTATTGCACATGGAATTGTAAAGCCACGAGGATCTTGAAGCTTTTCAGGAAGCTTTTTCTTAATTATAGCACCACACTCCTCAGTAAGTGCAATAGTCTCATTATGTTCAAACTTTTTTTTCCTATTGAGAATATCCTTCATAAACTTTACATAGCATGGCATTTGTTCTAAGGCTTCAACAAACAAAATATTAATTGTAAGCTTCTTAAAAATTTCATAAAATTTTGAAAATTCTTATCCAACTTCTGTTGAAGAAGTCTCTGATGAAATGGATGTGGTGGCTTTTCCAAATCAATTTTTAGCGGAGAAATTAGTCTTTTAGAATCTTTTGGAGCGCCCTCTTTTGATTCTTCAATTTATTCTATCTCTACTTCAGTTTCATTTTGAACCCTACCTTCCAACTCTCTTCCGCTTCTAAGCTGAATGGCTTTTACTTGCTTTTTATTTTGGTCTTTTGGATTGGTTTCAATATTACTAGAAAGTGTTCCTTGGGATCTACTACTTAATGAATTTGTAATTTTTTCAGGTTGATTCTCAATATTTCTAATTGAAGCTCTTTGACTTTATAACTGATTTCCCATTTGTAACACCACTTCTTCTATAGACAACTTCTTCTCCTTATATTGTGGATGACTGTCAAAACCCGAAGGATAAGTAGATCTATAACTATTATTCCCTTGGTTGTTCCAATTTCCCAATGGGTTTTCTTGATTGTTCCTCCATTGCTGATTATTACCACCCACAGTATTATTCGAATTGAAGTTTGGATGGTTCTTCCAACCTATGTTATAAGAATTTGAATATAGGTTATTCTGCTTGTTATTTATGGCATTCAAAGTTTCTAATAATGCTTGATAGTATACAATTTGTTCTAATAAATTCTCTTCAATCATGGAAATTGGTTGAGGAAAATTTCATTCCAAATTGGTCTAACTTCCTTGAAATTGCAGCAACTTGATTTGCTAACATAGTAAATGCATCAGATTCATGAATATTGGCTACTTTCTTATGATTTACCCTCTCAGAATGCCATTTAAAATTATTGGTAGTCATTTCTTCAATTGTAGCATATGCGTCATGAAATGGTTTTGACATTAATGAAATAATAGCAGCGTCATCGATGATAGCTCTAAAAAATCAAGCTAGTTTATTATAAAAAGTTTGAATTGTTAACCAATCTGGTATAGCTTGGTGTGGATACTTTCTTAAGAGTTCTTTAAATCATTCTCATGCTTCATAAATAGATTTTCCTTCAAAGTAATTTGAAGATGTAATATCATTTCTAAGCTTTGCAGTTTTTTATAGTGAAAAACCTTTTGCAAGGAATATTTATGCTAAAACACCCCAAGTTCTGATAGCTCTAGGCGATAAAAAATTCAATCACATCTTAGCTTTAACCCTTAGTCAGAAAGGAAATAACCAAAGTCTTATAGCATCATCTGATGCACCATCATATTTAAATGCAGCGCACAATTCAAATTGGCAAGATGTAAATTTGGATCTTCAGTTGGTGATCCCCCAAACTGATTATTTGATACAATAATATCAGGTTTAAGTTCAAATGAATTAGTCACTACAGTAGGTTTTTGAATACTACAATGAAGTTCATGGTTTAAGCTCAAATGAATTAGCCACTACATTAGGTTTTTGAATACTACAATAAAGTTCATCTAGTTTAAGCTCAAATGAATTAGCCACAATAGTAGGTTTTTGAATACTACAATGAAGTTCATCTACTGTTCAACTGAATTAGCTACTATAGTAGGCTTTTGAATACTACAATGAAGTTTATCTACCTTAGGGTTGACATAATCTCGTAAAGGACTAAATTCTTGATGAATTTCAACATTTTGATCATTTTGATTTGCCATTTCTGTATTTTCTTAGAATTTTCAAAGCTTTGAATTTTTTTTGCTTTTTCTGATTTTCTCAATAGTTCTCTCTAATTTAGAATCGTTGGGCACTATCCTTTAGAACCTGAACTACGCATACACTAACTTAAAATAAACTAAAATAAATTACACACAAAAATAAAATACTATAATAAGATATACCTACAATAACACTTAAAGTTTAAATAATACTTTCTAAAATAGAAATTTTCTTTCAATCAACCTCCCCGGTAACGACACCAAAAGCGTGATTCTGATTGTTTATATGCAACAGTATAACAATGTATGCAATTATATTCTTCACTTATATTTACTACTTTGCAACAACACCAAAAACTTGATCCTGATGAAAATAATAATTTAACTTTATAATTTATATATATATATATATATATATTAGAATACTACGCAAGTATACGTATCGTTATCAAGTAATACAGGACTTTTTGATTAAGCCCTAAATATCAAACCTGTAGGGAGCGTTCACAATATGCACATCAAAATAACAAACATTCTATTTCAAAAAGACAATTACTTAAGTTATAGATATTCTTACAGTAATTAAAATTAAATTTCTTTTGGTATTTTTGATATTTTGACAAAACAAAAACACCTTCTAAATATAACTTAAGTTTATGTAAAACAAAAGCGATGAATATAAAATATATATTTCCTTATCATGAATCAGTAATAGGTATAAGAATTCTATCGTGGAAGTATTCAAATTGTGTTGTGCCAAATAGGAGCAATATTATTCTTTACCCTTACTATAGATGCTATAAAGAACATTGGCTAATTTAAAGTTTGAATAATTCTAAAGACCGACTAAGCATGGAAGATACCAACTCTCCCTCTAGAGTTCCCCTAATTCCATCAGCCTAGGGGATAACATCTCATATCATAACCTAAAAAATAAACCATGTTGGGGGATTTAGCCTATCACTCTAATGTCCTCTAACTCTATACCCTTCAAAGAATATTTTCCTGGTTATTTGCACTAAATCATATGAATTACATTCTCATTTATAGAACCTCAGGTGACTCTTTCCAATTGTTGACTGAGACAATACCATCTCGGTTCTTATGTGTTCTCACAACACATTTTAACATCCAGATGGGACAGATCAAGAAGTAAATGAAGTACATGGAATTAAATCATCAGAACTTCTTCCAACATTAAACATTAATACTTTCCACAACTTCTATCGAACACTTTAATTACTTATCATTATAAGGAGAAAGATAAAGAAAACTACTTAGAATCCATAGAGAAAACAAAACCACGCTTTACTTTAAAAGTAGAAATCATTGCCAAACCAATAAAAAGTCTCAATTAAATGCAAAATTAGTTTAAAAATAAAGATAAAAATTTATCTCAAATCCTCCACCAAACTCTTGAAGTTCCTTTGAATCTCTTCTTTCTTACAACACTTTTAACACTCTATTGACCTCACTTTTGGTTGAAGTATAGTTTTTCCCTTTTAGTAGCCTAAGGTCTTGCCATAGGATATTCCTATTGACTATTCCTAGAAAACTAGACAAGGAACCCTCATCATTAGAAATTCTACCCTCTTATCTACTCAACTTGGAGTTCCACATATTGCTCATAACCTCTAGCATTTAGTAGGTGGGATCACTATGGTGGAAACTCAAGATGAGGCACCCTTAGAACTGTTGGACCTTAAGGTTAACCCTGGGTGTTGGTCTGGAGCTAAGGCATTCACTACACCACTACACTTATATACACCCACATTCACTCACAACCCTAAACTCAAATTTCTAGCCTAGAGCCCTCGATCTTTTGGGATACTCATGTAGATGGTCCCCCTAAACCTACTAGCCCTAGGGCTATGGTTTGGCTAAGACCACTTTATAGAGGACCCAAAATGGGGTTTTCATTGGTCCATGGCTTGTTGGTGATGATTGGCACCTCAACTATACCAAAGTACCCATCTTGGAATTTTGTTCTTAAAACACCCCCAAATTACCAAAATACCCCTCTTGGACCCAAAATTCCAAAATATTCTAAAAATTCCCAGAAAACCCAATAAATCATAAATATTCCCAATTTCATTTCTCTCAACTACCATATGACCCAATTTGGCCAATTTGACCATTCTTAACCAAAATCCCTAAATTGCCCTTTAAAGACCCAAATTGCCCAAAATCCAATTTAAATGTCCATCAATTTGACCTCAATTTGACCTCAATTTCAATACTAAACTCAAATTAAATTTTGATGTTATCAAATTAAACCAAATTTAAGCCTAATTGGCCCATGGTTTGAGCCCAATTTTGATTTGGGTCAAAACTCCAATTTTGACCATATGATCTAATCTTACCAAATTGAACACATAGCCTAGTCAATTGAACCAAATTAATGTTGAAAAATCTTGATAAAATTCCTATACATCAAAATCAACCATCGATTGGCCTTGGTGAAGCCTCATATCCATTTGATTTTGGCTAAATCCAAAATTCCCAAATTTAGCCCCAAATTGGCTAAGTCCCCAAATTTCACCCAATTGATTGCCTTAACCTCCAAATTGGCATCTTATTCATGTTGAAAACTATTCATGAGGTCCCTATTGACCTTTTACAATAATCAATTTGGACTTAGCCCAAGACTAACCCAAGCTAGACACAAGCCTAACCCAACATGATCAAATTGATTAAAAGTTCAAGATTCCATCAAACTGACCCTTCAATTAAATTCAAAACCACTTCCATCCTTCACCAAAGTTGTTACTTATGATCATAAACACCAAATGCAATAATTAATTGGGCCAATTGACATGGCTAACTTAGCCCAAACACAAGTTTTGGTCATTTGCACCCACTTGGACCCATGCACTAAATGTGACCTAACCACCTTAAATCCAAATTAACTCCACCACAACCATTAGTTGGACATAGTGACCAGTCCAAACACCATGAAACCACCTAAATCAAGCCATGGACTAAAGTTCCCCAAAATTAAGGGATATTATTTCCAAAAATGCACATGCTTAAGATATCTTTGCCAAATCNAAGCAAAAAGCAAACAGGGGAAAGCCCAACCAAGGAAACAGTAACAAACCAAATCAAAAAAGAAAAGCCTGGGAAACACAAAAACACAAAACCAACACTCCACCGAGGAAATAAAGTACCCAAAGCAATAAAAGAAGCCCCAACAAAGACACTTAGAGCACTACCTACTAGTGCAGCCGAAGGAAGAAGGTGATGTGCTGCCATGGATCCCAAACCATAGCAGAGCAAAGTTAGCCGCCATATATATATATATATATATATATATCCATTTCCTATGGAATCATAACTTCATTAAAATTTAACTTGTTTAATATGCTTGTTAACTTAATTAGTTAAATAAAAATAAGGGCTCACTATATCTACTCAAACTGAATTTATATAAATAAATTAAGCAATGAAACTGAAATAGAAATGGTTAAATATTAAAAAATTTTCCAATAATTTATCAATCAGATTCTCTGGTCATTTCCTATTGATGATCACTTATGAGCAACTCCTAAAGGTCAGTTTAAACTTGAGCCAATAGCTTAGTTTTTGGGCCGACGCGGGCAATCGGGTCCATATAAGTGCCAATTTGAGCCCTCTAATCAGGTCCAAACTCGCATTGTTATAGCAACTGAAAAAGTCCAAATAGGACCTTTTTGGTAATCCGAACATGAAAGCATTTCAAGTTGTTTGTGGCTCGTAAATTCCTTAAAGCAAATTTAATCCCGCAATCAGAACAGTTATGTCAGAAATCACTTCTGATACCTTTAATTTTTCTTGATTTGCATTCTTTTAAAAGATATAATATATGCATAAGATCAAACAGGTTCAGGTACTTGCATTCCTTCGGCAGCATTTGAAAAGGTATTACATTTAGATTTCAATGTCCAATAAAACCGAAGTCTGCATTCTGAAAGAAAAAAAAAAAAAATCAAACCATGTAAAAAATCAATGAAAGAAAAAGTCAATTATGTAGCATTAAATAAGGCCATCTAAACTCCAATTTCAACTAATTTATAGTGGAATTCAACGTTTGGATAAATCTTCAAAAGAAAATGGTAGGATTCTAGCCAAAATAAGCTCAAATCAAAGATTTAGAATGTCATCAATTTTTTTATGAAACTAATTAAAAGGTTAAATACTTTTAAAATCTAGCATTCTTATAAAAAAGTGCACTTGTTTATTGTTTTTTCAGGCCTTTAAGGCATAAAAATATGGAACAAATAGGTTTTTATCAAATAAATCAATATAAAAAAATTTATAGATCGTTTTTCTATTTTGGCTTAATTTATCAAAATGATATTTTAAAAAAGTTATAAATAATGCCTTATTCGACCAAAAAGAAGAAGGGGGAGGGTCTCAAGTTTAATAAGAGCTTAGAAACATTTAAAAAATTATGGGGCTCTACTCAAAATNAATTTTTATAAAAACTCACCTCCCACGACCATGGGAGGTGTGCTAAAAATTTCCTAGAGAGGCCTCTCCAAACTTCACACAGAGCTTCCCTAAGATCCCCTCAGTGCATTTCAATCATTTTCCCTCGCCCATTCCCATTGTCGGAACTCAATATTGAGCTTGAAACCTTGTCGGAAACCAGCACAAAACCCAACACACCTCCACAGTCCACGAAACTCAAATTAACTTCCCTCATACCTTCACAACAGTGGAAGAAACAAAAACCTTATAAAATCCCCCTCCCACACAGCCTCTACCATAGCTCTATACCAACACCCAAATCTGACTGTGATCGAATTCCTACTTAGGTCTTACACAATTACAAGGGACTCAATCCCTAGCCTCCTTGGACCCCAACGAATGTTTTGAACCCCTGTGATTGAAGCTTCACTTCTTAGAGCAAAGGTATTAAACCTCACCTCATACCGAGCCTATTTTTATTCTCCATTTAATTAGGCTTAATTTGATTGCATGATTACCATATGGATATGTTAGTCTCACGTAGAAAAGTCCATAGGATCAAACCCGAGGTGATTTGGTTGAGTCTAAGGTGAGATCTTAGGGTTTTAGTGTGGACGGTCACGGGATCATTCTATCGGGGAGGATGACGGGGAGTCGTTCGATCGCGCGTGTATCACATGGATGGCTAAGATCGAGCTGGATGATGCTTAGGGACATAAATAGTGGGTCGAGTCAGCAAGCTACGTGGACGGCGGCGTCCAACCAGAGCGCGCCACGCATGCCTTCGGAGTCGTCGTAGGATGAGGTGGCACGCGCTGTTTAAATAAATAAATACAGCTTTCTTATTTATTTAAATACCCTTAACTTAGAAGATTCATAACTTTATGTAAAAAAATCATAAAAATAAAATAAAAAATACCCTCTAGCTCAGTGAACACAGGAGAACAATGTGACATAAATTTCAAGACCATTTCATGCATATTTTATTTTTTAATTAATTAAACACTATTTTGAATCATTTGATTCTCCATGCATCACCTTCGCTTGAAATTTTGGCATGTTGTAGCCTCTATCAAGGAAAATATCTTCTGATTTTTCCAAAGTCAGAAGATGTTCCTATCTAAAGATCCTTATTTTTCAAGTTATTCCACATTATATCTTTAAAATGATCATGGAAATTAGCATACTGATTAGAAATTCCTAAGAAAATTTGGGAAGGTTCACAATGACCAGAAAAGCTTTTGAAAATAATTTCATGGGTCAAGTCATTTAAAATATCCTTAAATTTTACAAACACCAAATTACTAAAATAATTAATTTTGGAAAACATAAATATTTAAATGACTTTACTTTTGATCTCCACTATGGTTTATGATCCAAATAACTCATCATAAAAATTTCAAAATGTTTTGAGTTCATTTGATAACTTTAATTAATTTTTAAAGATAACTATCACTTTTGACACATAAATGTTTTTTAAAAAATCAAAATGTAACTCAAGAAATTATGAAATTTAGTTTTTTGAGTTCTCTGTGATCGTGGATATTTTATAAAAATAAAATAATATTTATAATAAAAACTTGATTTTAGCCTATTTTAAATACTAAAATAATTAAAAATTCATAAAAAACCTAAAAAATAATAAAACTCATGGAAATATTCTAAATTTCTTCCTAACCACTTAGGAACAATTTGGATATTTTTCCTAATTTTGTAAATAACGATATTGAATTTCAAAGCTTAAAAATAATTTTTAAAAGGCTAAAAATGAGTTTTCATTAAAATAATTTCAACAAATCAAGGAAAAATCAAAAAAAATTATAAAATTTGCTACTATGAGTCCTCTGACTTTAGGGAGATTTTTCAAAAATACAAAACTTAATTTTCACCAGCTAAAATAGTTTGTTTTTATTAAATAACCCAGAACTTAAAAATAATTCTAATAAATCACAGAGAATTCAAAAAATCATGAAATTTTGTCCAAAGGCTTTCCCAGTCTAGGTCTACCTCAAGTATAAATTTCATGGGATTAGAATTTACCTTGGTTAAGTTAGGAATTTTCTTCGAAAAATATTTTTTTTGCATTAAAATAATTATATAAATTAAATAAATTTTGAAAAATCACATTTTCTCCTTTGATGTCTCAATTGACCCATGAATGAGGTAGGACTGAAAAATCACATTTTCTCCTTTGATGTCTTAATTGACCCATGAATGAGGTAGGATAAAAATTAAAGTCATTTGAATTGAATTTGATAAATTATGAAGTGTTAGAGCCTCATGGCTGAAAAATCACATTTTCTCCTTTGATGTCTTAATTGACCCATGAATGAGGTAGGATAAAAATTTGAGAAATCACATTTTCTCCTCTGATGTCTTAATTGACCCATGAATGAGGTAGGATAAAAATTTCATTTCTTTGAATTGAATTTGACAAATTTTGAAGTGTTAGAGCCTTAGGGGCAAATGTGTAATTTTGGAAATTTAGCCTTAATTAATATTTAGGCTTAAGTCAAGGAGGGAAATAGGTAACCTCTGATTTTAATCAATTTATTTGATGTTTGAAACACAAAGGGGTTAATTGGTAGAAACCAATCCCACTTTCTTAATTAAGTTAATGAATTTCTAAATCATTAAAAATTTGGAAGTTTATTAAAATTAAATGATCCTGGACTTAGGGATATGACTTTTGAAGTCAATAATTAATCAATTTAACACCCCTATTTTGATTTTCAAATAAATCCCAAATCATGAATCATGATCACTTAATGTTTAACTCTTTTCAAAACTAATGAAGACACTCACCTAGGTCTTAAGGGCTTAGTGGTGACTTAGGTTAAATCAAAATTGACTAAATGAGGATTAGAGAAATATAAATCAACATACTTAAAACACCGCTAAGCCTAATTAGGATTAAAATTTGGCTAAGTGTTCAAATAACACTAACTTCCCCTTCAAGTGAACTCACTCATATAATTTTGAAATTAAATGAAAAATGATAATTACCCCTTTCTTAGGGATAATTGAGACATCAATGTGCACTGAGCATTAAGGGTATTTATAGGATGAATTATTAAGTAATATAATAAGTTTAAAATGAACTCGGGATTTTCCACCAGGCAACGAGAAAGTAGCATGAACCTGCTTCTTTCTCTCGATTTGTTGGACATCTTAGAGATCTATTAAACTTAATATATCATACTTGATAAAGTCATCCTTAATTAAACTTCTAAGGTCCCGCCAAGATATGACATAGGGTTAGAAAAATTACTAAAACTGTACTTTTCCTGCTCTTCATAAACTGCCTTAACATGTATTTTAAGTTTCAGGTGGTGGAACGAGAAAACACCCCAGGTACGCTTTTACAGTTTTCAACGTTGTCTTTCTTGTGCTTTCATAATGTGTTTATCATACTGTACTTCTATACCTGCAAATTTACATGCTAAATAACGATGTCACCCTACATGAAAACTAAAACTATTAGGATAGCCACATAACTAAAACCATAACCCGAAACCAAAATTAAAATCAACCAAGATAAAACTCACCGCCACAACATTCAAAATATAAAACAAATCATAATTTAATCACAAACATCACACAAAACCACAACTTCAACTAAATTAAGATGTCTCTATCGAATGATCGGGAATCCCTCGGATGAGGTAATCTACAGTTGCTAATGAGGCTTCCCACGGTTTAAATGAAATTATGGAACTCATTCAATTGAGTTTAGTAAGTTTGTTTGGACTAAGTGAATCCAATAGAAAATAATGGTGTCGGAACAAGGGAACTGTAGGATCCTAATCGTTGTCTCTCTAATCAACTTTAATATGCTCTCATATGATTTAAAGAACTTCAACCATAGGTCCACCTGATTTGACATCATAACTCTACACACTAGAAAACTCAAACTCATCGCGGCAGGAGCTTGGAGCTAGCATGGTTGACAGCACGACCATCTTCAACAACAAAACCTGTCTTTCCCAGCTAAAAAAATCTTCCTTCCTTAGACTTAAACAAGAAAGCTATAGGACTTCAAGGTTGCTTGCTTATGCAACGTAAATCCTCACCTTATCTTTAGGCCTTTGCGGACTTTGAGGTTGCTTGCTTATGCAACGTAAATCCTCACCTTATCTTTAGGCCTTTGTATCCTGCTATATAATATAAGCCCTAACTCGTCTTAGGATTCTGAAGTTGTCGTTTGTCACGACCTACTTTTTTCTTGCTTATGCAACGTAAATCCTCACCTTATCTTTAGGCCTTTGCATAGCCCTGCTATTCTCATGCAACGTAAATCCTCACCTTATCTTTAGGCCTTTGCATAGCCCTGCTATACAATATACTCTTAAATCATCTTAGGATTTTGAGGTTGTCGTTTGTCACGACCTAAATCCTCACATCTTCCAGGCTATACCGTCTTAGGATTCCGAGGTTGTCGTTTGTCACGACCTAAATCCTCACATCTTCCAGGCTATACATCTTAGGATTCCGAGGTTGTCGTTTATCATGACCTAAATCCTCACATCTTCCAGGCTATTTGATCTTAGGATTCTGAGGTTGTCGTTCGTCACGACCTAAATCCTCACATCTTCCAAGCTATTTGATCTTAGGATTCTGAGGTTGTCGTCCGTCATGACCTAAATCCTCACATCTTCCAGGCTATTTGCATCACCTTATCTTTAGGCCTTTGTATAGCCCTGCTATATAATATAAGCCCTAACTCGTCTTAGCCGAGGTTGTCGTTTATCACGACCTAAATCTTCACATCTTCCAGGCTATTTGTGTGATCATTCGAGATTTTCGTTTGTCACAACCTAAACCCTCACATCTTCCAGGCTATTTGTGTGATCGTTTCACACGAAAAGGTTGTCGTTTGTCACAACCTAAACCCTCACATCTTCCAGGCTATTTGTGTGATCATTTCTTCGTTTTTTACGACCTAAATCCTCACATCTTCCAGGCTATTTGTGTGATCATTTCACACGAATGTAAGTCCTAATAAATAAAATTGGCAGGATGAAAAACCTAAATATTTCTCCTCAAAACTGAAGCCAAACATTAAGATAGCTTGGGAAGTGACCAGGGTTCTGCTCTGGATCCATGACATCCACTAGTTCTTCCTCCGCTGGATTCTACAATAAAATGTTCCAAATTTGAACCAATCCCCTTTCACACCTCTACGTCCGATTGTTGAAGAGTTCCACCCTTTGAAATTCCTTGAAGATAATATTTCTTGATTTTTATCGGGAGTCTTCTTAAGTGACTTTGGTCATTTAAGATGTAATTAACTATAGGGGCTTGCTCTTATAGAAGTTTTCTTAGGTGACTTTGGTCATCTAAGATGTAATTAACTATAGGGGCTTGCCCTTATAGATCTTCTTAGGTGACTTTGGTCATTTAAGATGTAATTAACTATAGGGGCATGCCCTTATAGGAATTTCGGTGACTTTGGTCATTTAAGATGTAATTAACTATAGGGGCTTGCCCTTATAGGAAGCATGTTCTATAGTGGCTTGCCCTTATAGGAAGCATGTCCAACCTTTGAAATTCCTTGAAGATAATATTTCTTGATTTTTATCGAGAGTCTTCTTAAGTGACTTGTCCTACTCTTTGAAATTCCTTGAAGATAATTTTTCTTGATTTTTATCGAGAGTCTTCTTAAGTGACTTTAGTCATTTAAGATGTAATTAACTATAGGGGCTTGCCCTTATAAGAAGCATGTCCAAACCCAGCTATTCTTTGAAGATAATATTTCCTGATTTTTATCGAGAGTCTTCTTAGGTGACTTTGGTCATTTAAAAGCGTTGAAGAGTCCTACCCTTTGAAATTCTTTGAAGATAATTTTTCTTGATTTTTATCGAGAGTCTTCTTAGGTGGCTTTGGTCATTTAAGAATATTTCATGATTTTTATCGAGAGTCTTCTTAGGTGACTTTGGTCATTTAAGATGTAATTAACTACTTTCTTGACTTTTATCGAGAGTCTTCTTAAGTGACTTTGGTCATTTAAGATGTAATTAACTATAGGACTTGCCCTTATAGGAAGCATGTCCGAACCCAGCCTACCCTTTGAAATTCCTTGAAGATAATATTTCCTGATTTTTATCGAGAGTCTTCTTAGGTACTTTGGTCATTTAATATGTAATTAACTATAGGGGCTTGCCCTTATAGGAAGCATGTCCGAACCATTTGGTCATTTAAGATGTAATTAACTATAGGGGCTTGCCCTTATAGGAAGCTTTTCTCGAACCGTCCTACTCTTTGAAATTCCTTGAAGATAATTTTTCTTGATTTTTATCGAGAGTCTTCTTAAGTGACTTTAGTCATTTAAGATGTAATTAACTATAGGGGCTTGCCCTTATAAGAAGCATGTCCAAACCCAGCTATTCTTTGAAGATAATATTTCCTGATTTTTATCGAGAGTCTTCTTAGGTGACTTTGGTCATTTAAAAGCGTTGAAGAGTCCTACCCTTTGAAATTCTTTGAAGATAATTTTTCTTGATTTTTATCGAGAGTCTTCTTAGGTGGCTTTGGTCATTTAAGAATATTTCATGATTTTTATCGAGAGTCTTCTTAGGTGACTTTGGTCATTTAAGATGTAATTAACTATGACTTGCCCTTATAAGAAGCATGTCCCAACCTAGCTTAATATAAACCCTACTTAACCATTTATATTAAATAGGAGAACTTGTCGGGAAATACAAAGGTTTCGCAGACTAGACGGACGTCATACTTTCCTTAGTTAATTTGATCGAGCCTCAACCTCAAGTCTTGTGTTTATCTTTTGGGATAGATACAAGATTTGAGGTATAGTGCTCTTTCATTTTAAACTATGAAAAATATGGGGTCAGTTTGATTTCATACTTCAACGTCCTTCCAAAGCGAGTGATGAGATTTCGATATCAGCGACCGACAGCTTCTTACGGGCAACTCCCCATAAACCAACCCAAAATAACGCCGACAGCTTCTGGCGACTCCGCTGAGGACAAGCTTTTCTCTCCATACAAATAAAGAAATAATAACTTCAAACATCGGTAATGTGTCCATGTCCCTCTTTGACCAAATTACCCTTCTTCCGTTGGCATACTTTACCCATTTCTATTTTAGGAAAGTACAGCCAACTCCTTGGACTTCAGGAGTAGCTTTTCAACCATCTTTGAACAGAGGGGTTCAGAAGGCCATTAAGGACTCTTTTAATTTTTATATGGGGTCGAATCTCCAATAGGTGTGTCGGTAGACTAATTCCACCTGGGCATTCTTTGCCACTAATTGGGTCCCGCACTGGGTCCTAAAATATTTCACATCTCCCTTCAAAATTTGATTTACTATTCCACAAATTAAACAAAATCGTGTTGTGCTGCGCGCACTTTGAAATTTTCTTATATTAATTAAATTTTACACTTTTTTTTAAAAAAAACAAAAATGTTAAAGAATACCTATAAATTCAGACCCGCCCGGTCAGAGATCAACCTCTACTTTCAGTGCTTGCACTAAAAAAATATGAGGTTTTTTTTTTGGCCATATAGCTAACCCTAAAACTTTCTGTTTTAATGCCCGCTGCAATGGCCTACCCAATGCTGACCATTTCCTGCAACCTACCAACGGATCGTAATGCCCATAACATCGCTCCCACCATCAAGTTCGGAGCTGGGTTTGAAGACCTCGAGGTTATTCTCGAGAAAGCCCCATTCATGGTAATGAAGATCGCTGCTCCAAAAATGCAAGAACCGTCTGCAGAATTCAACTTAAACTGACTTCAGGACTTCCCTGCCTGCAAAAACGCTAAAGCTACTACCATCGCGACACCCTTCAAGCCTGCTATCCTTGCTCCTGCTAAGGGGAAAAATGTGATGATCGTTGAAGATTCAAATTAAGGGTTAACTTTCCCACCACCCGTGTTTGAAGTCTGGTCGAGCTCAAGAACTGTACCACTGACCCAAACTCAAAGGAGGAATCGCAATAGAAGAGTTCCGAGGGCCATCAAAGCTCAGACTCCTGAAAACACACCCGTTGAGGAGGAGCCTCATCTAATTGAAGAGGTGTTACCAGAAATTTCTTCACTCCTACGAGGGAGTAGATTCCATCCTCTGACGGATACTGATGGATATGAAAGTATCCGGAAAATTGCTGTCGCATTAACATCACTCCGTGGACACGGTGAGGAAGGAAGGAAGTTCACTCCTATCACCCGAGTTAGTGCAGTTTTCAGAAGGCTTGCTACTAACGAAGGATGTTCTGTTAGTGAGTTACTTAAACAAGTGAGACATTCAATTTCCCCTCATATGAAAATAGAAATTTTGAACGATGTTAAGTCCGTTAGAAAGTCTCATAAGTCGACTCTAAAGTCTCCTACGCGTATTCTTGTCTGGTTCCATTTGGGAAACCGAGTTGATACTGCTATAGTCACCACCAATCATACCACCACCAGGACCGCAGGTCGCTAACCGATTTAGTCAAGAGTAGGTCCGAGGAGCTTACCCGTCATTCCTGCAATCCCGGAAAGAAAAACAAGACGATTACCCGACACTATAGCCGGTCTACACCACGGGGAGCATACCTTCCCTCGACATACCGATGTCTCTACTAAGACACCCCGTCCTGAGGCATCATCATCGAAGAAGAAAAGGGTATGGGTACCCAAGGTCGCTGCACAGATACAATTCAGTGTGCCTGTAAGGCAGGAAGTGAAAACAGTGCCTGAAATATCTGACATCGTCGCGATAATTGCTAGCAAGATGGAGGAAAAAATAGAGGATGTCCATCAAGAAACTCCAGATCTTTAAGAAACTAAGTAATCGATAATTGAGGAAAAAGTTGAGAAACTTAGGATCAAGATTTCTGAGTTTGCTCGAGAGCATCCAGTTTCCGTTAATAGTGACAATGAAGATTTTGATAACAGTGATTACTTGGAGGAGAATTGCATGGATGTCCATGTAATAGAAACCAGAGCTACCACATCTGCGGGCGAGGCTCAACCCCACACCGAAGAGAACGTCGTAGATCAGCTGCGTAGGGTTATCCTCCTAAGAGATGAACAAGTCAGTCTATTGGAGAAAATAATAGAAGAGATGACTGCAGCTATGACCAACATGACCAACATTCAGAGGCAGTCACAAGCACCAAGATTGGCTTCTCCAGAGATTAATCAGCCAGAAATCATACACATCACGGATGAAAGAAGGGAGGCTACTTTGGCAAACAAAGATGAACAACCAAAGAAGAATTCTCTGTTAGGTACCAGGCCAAAAAAAGAGTTCAAGCAAATGGTTGAACAAGTACGGGATGCCTTAGCCCAGTCCAAGAGAGGTGCATCAATTTTAAAGGGTAGACCTTACCTGGAGGAGTTTGATGCCGTCCATTTCCCCAGGGGTTTTGTGGCCCCAAACTTCAAGATATTCGATGGGACTGGAAATTTCAAACAACACATAGCACATTTCCGAGCCAGTTGTGGCAACACGAGGAATAATGAAGCTCTGCTATGCCAGCAGTTTGTCAGCAGCTTGTCAGGGATTGCTTTGGACTGGTAAGCTGACCTACCTAACGAGTCAGTTACAAAATTTTCTGAGTTGGAATAGTTATTTGTGAAAGGATTTGCCCGGGCACAACATCATGTGTTTATTGGAGAGCTCATGATGGAGAAGCAGAAGCCCAATGAAACCTTGTCAGACTATATTTTGAGGTGGAGAAAACTTAGCATGAAATGTGAACCTCAGCTGCAGGAACATCAAGCGATTGAGATTCTACTCAAAAGCATTCATGAGTTAGTTGCTTTCATTCTTAAGGGACTCACAATTAAATCCTTCGAGAAGCTACTCAATAAAGCCAACAGTCTTCAAGAAGAAATGAAGCACATGGAGCCGTACAAAAAGGCTAAGGTGATCAAGGTGTTTGAAAAGAAATCAGGAGTAGTCGCAACTGTCGACAAAGGAAATCAGCCAATAAAGATATATGCAAAAGAGCATCGCCAGTCTTTGTCACAATACTCTCAGAATCAGAGTAGTCAATCAAACCAATGGCCATCTCAAGAGGGATCACCTCGAACAGCGGGTAAAAGAATATCCTCGTTAGAGTGACAAAAAGTTGTGTATTTCTTCAAGGATGAAGTCGTACCTAAAATATTCAAAAGCTTGATGTAGAAACCATAATTCAAACTACCTGATCCAGAGAAACCCAAACAGGTGGATAAGAAGAATGAACCAAATTATTTCCCATACCACCGATTGCTTGGGCAAACTATAGAAAATGCTTTGTCTTTAAAGATTGGCTTGAGAAGAACCTCCAAGAAGAGAATATAACAATCCTAAACCAGTATTTGAAAGAACCTGAAAAAGATTCCATAAACATGATTTCAGCTGAGCCAATCTCCCCAATCGATCTGTATACTAGAATAGACGGGTGGAGTACAACTTGTGATGAACTCAAGAGGGTCCTTAATCAAATACAGGATTCATCAGAACAAGCTTCTAAGAACACTAAAGAAGAATGGAAGGAGGTCTGGAGCAGATCATCCAAGAAGATACTGAACAAGATCCAGTCTGCATCAAAACAAGCTTCTATTCAGAGTTCGCAATATACCAAGCCCGAGATGAAGATTTCGCCAGGAAATCCGTCATCTTCAAGGACAAAGAACAAGAAGAATAAATGCGTCACTGCCAAGATTGATAGCACGGGGGGTAGGATAGGGCTGCCTCTCCTAGACTGGTTGTCTCAGATTTGGGGAAGAAAATCCTCAAACCCTTGACTTTGTATGATTGCCTTTTTGTCCCTTCGGGGTCTTATGAATATAATGATTATGATTTCGGCTACATTTTGACTATTTCTGGTAATAAGATAATTGATTATGACCGATCTAGTTGCGATCTCGATCCCCAAAATGATCCTCAAATTGTACTCGTGTTTGATGAACTCGTTCTCAAGGCCAAAGAAGAACTCAGTGATATCGCTTATGAGAGCACCGATAACAAAGAGCCAACTCTCAAGCATCATGGTACACCGCTTGCCATCAACTTAGATCTTTCCGACGAAGTGATATCTCGACAAGAAGAAATCACAGAAGTCAACTTAAGGAGCGGAAAAGTGTTACCACTAAGAACAGCTCCAACAGACAAAGGAAAATAGAGAATGACTAGAGAAGAGATACCCCCAACTCCGCTAGTGGAAGAACCACATAATAAAGATAAAATCGAAGGACCATGCAAAGTATACTACAACGTGCTAGCTCATCTTAGGAAGTAGCGTGCCCGACTAAGCATCTACGATGCTCTGATCCTGTCAAAGGAGATGAGAGAACCTCTGGTTACAGCTTTGCTTGATCCAGAAATTTGCTTAGCTCAGTTGACTAGTACATCCTAAGATGAAGTTTGCTCATTGAGAGAACAGCCAGGGGTAACTTTCACAGATGAAGACTTGCTGCTCGGTACCGCTGACCACAACCATCTGCTCTACATCTCCGTCAACATCGGCAGATTTGTGTCATCTAGAGTTTAGGCGGATCCTGGGGCATCTCTTAACTTGATGAGCCTACATACATTAGCCAATTTGGATATTAAAGCTCTATAGCTTACGGCCGATAAAATGATGTTAAGAGGATTCAACCAAAAGGGAGAAAGAGCCCTTGGATCAATTACATTACTTATGAAGGTTGGAGAACTCGTAACAACCGTTAAATTTCATATCATCAACGCCGAGACCTCTTTTAACGCTCTATTGGGTTGACCATGGATTCATGAGCACAATATGGTTCCATCATCCCTAAACCAGTGCATTAAATACTGCAAAGATGGTCAAGAAAATTGCATCAAAGGAGATCTACAACCATTTTCAGTACATGAAGTTATCACAAAGATGGTCAAGAAAATTGCATCAAGGGAGATCTACAACCATTTTTAGTGCATGAAGTTGGTATCCACGAAGACACTACCTACTACGCGCCTCCAAAGAGGATTGTCTTCTCTCGTGAAGTTATCACAAATAAATATGAAGATTCAAAAAAATCACAAGAAGGAAGCCATAAAACTCCGCTTCAACAACCTTCTACCACTCCCTTACAACGAGTTGGTGGAGGTTCTTCTAGTTCTTGCAACCGAGGTCGAGGTCGGGGATGCGGACGTGGAAAGATCAGTTTAATTGTTGAACGAACTAGTCCAACTATCAACATTGGTGATGAAGACAGTTTTAAAGATGAAATAAAGATGACGAAGTAGAAGAAACCCTAATATGAGATATCCCTAGAAGATACAGAGAGGAATGAATATGAAATAATGTATGATCGGATAAACCACTATGTGAATACTATGACCCTTACTCTGATTCTCCCTCAAAAGGTCGAGAGTTTATAGGTCAAGGAAGTCCGTAGTGTTGGTTCAAACCTGATCAAATTTTACCTTGATTCTACCTCTACTAAGCTTGAAAAACATGTAAATTTGGATGTTGATTCTAATCAATTAATGGAATTGCCTTTTGGTCACCTTGTGTTCAGAAGTTAATTTAACAAGGACACTTACCAAAACAAATGCCAAAAGATAAATTTCAACTTCTTAAAAAATTATGGAAAATTAAATCAACAGGGACACTTACCGAAACGAATGCCAAAAGATAAATTTCAACTTTTTGAAAAATTATGGAATGCTAAAAGTCAAACTCCCAATTCAAAAGAAGGTCTCAGATTTGGTACAGGTGCACCAGTCGATGATTCTGAATTTTGCATGGTTGTTACTAGTATGTCAGAAGAGGATTGTCTTGATATAGAGGATGACTCTATTGATCAACCAATAGAAGATGCTCCCCCAAAATTTGAGGAAGAAATTAAATCTACTGTCGATGAATTGAAAGAGATTAACCTCGGGACTGAAGAACGACCCCGAATAAGTTCTCTACTTGATGACGAAGAATCTATAGAATTAGTCAAACTATTAACAGAATTCAAAGATTGCTTTGCATGGAGCTATGATGAAATGCCAGGGTTGTCAGCAAAGGTTGCAATCCATAAACTTGTGGTGGACAAGAATATAACCCCAGTAAAACAAGCTCCAAGGAGAATGTGCCCTGAAATAGAACAACAAGTCATCGCCGAAGTAAAGAAGTTGATAGATGCTAACTTTGTTAAGGAGGAGCAGTGCCCCACGTGGTTGGCCAACATCATACCTGTTAAGAAGAAAAGTGGACAGATCCTTGTTTGTGTCGACTTCAGAGATTTGGACAAGGCATGTCCAAAAGACAAATTTTCACTGCCCATACCAGAAATGATGGTGGATATTGCTTCAACACATGAAATTTTCTCCTTCATGGACGAATCATCGGGATATAACCAAATAAAGATGGTTCCCGAGGATGTAGCGCTTACAACATTCAAAAAACCGATTGGAATTTTCTGCTAAACAGTGATGTCGTTTGGCCTAAAGAACGCCGGAGCAACATATCAGCGTGCATTGATGAAGATTTTTGACGACCTCATTCACAATCAAGTAGAATGCTACGTGGATCATCTGGTCATCAAAAGTAAAAGAAAAAAAGACCATTTGTATGGTTTAAGGATCGTGTTTGAACGGTTATGACGATATGACCCTAAAATGAATCCCTTAAAGTGCCCCTTTGGTGTTACATCTGGAAAATTTGTGGGATTCGTTGTTCGTCATCGGAGAATCGAGATCGACCCAGAAAAGATTAAAGCTATCTTGGAAATGCCTCCCCCTAAAACCTATAAACAACTACGTTCCTTTTAGGGGAAGTTGGCATACCTAAGACGATTTATTTCTAATCTCTCAGGTAGGTGTCAGCCTTTCTCGGCATTGATTAAAAAGGATGCCAATCAGCGGACCTTTGAGGACGTTAAACAATATTTAATGACACCTCCTGTTTTGGCAGCCCCTATCCCTGGGCCTTTGAGGATGTTAAACAATATTTAATGACACCTCCTGTCTTGGCAGCCCCTATCCCAGGAGGCCTTTGAGGACGTTAAACAATATTTAATGACACCTCCTGTTTTGGCAGCCCCTATCCCGGGGAAACCGTTAATACTTTATACCGCGGCTTTGGATGACTCTCTTGGATCCCTCTTAGCCCAAGTAAATGATGAGGGTAAAGAAAATGCACTCTACTACTTGAGTTGTCGTCTAATACCGACAAAGATAAGGAATCCACCTATTGAGAAGAATTGTCTAGCATTAATTTTTGCCGCTCAAAAGCTTAGACATTACATGCTTTCTCATAAGATTACCCTGATTTTGAAAGTTAATCCATTGCAATACTTGATGACCCGACCAACACTCTCCAGACGTTTAGCGAGATGGTCAATGATCTTATTGCAATTTGATATAACTTTTGTACCCCTCCGTGCTATCAAGGGACAGATACTAGTAGACTTTCTCGCTGCACACCCACTGCTAGCTGGGTCCTCTCTTAACGACGAGTTACCAGACAAGCAAATACTCCAGATGGAATTTTCTAGTTTGCGGCGCTGGGAAATGTACTTCAATGGCACTTCGTCGGCCAAGAAAGATAAAGGATTAGGCACAATTATACCAGGAAAAGCAGGGATTGGTTTAATCTTTATTACACCAGATAAGGGTATGTTGAAGTTCTCATACCACCTGATAGAGCCGTGCACCAACAATGAAACATAATATGAAGCTTTAATCACCTTATTGGAATTGGCAATTTCAATAGATATAACAAACATTGTCATTTATGGTGACTCTCAACTTGTTATCCAACAAGTCGCGAGACAATACAGAATTCTGAAACCAAGACTAGCAGAGTACCATGAGTACACAATGAAGCTCCTGGAGCAGATTCCTGAGGTGTCTTTCTACCGGATTCCTCGGGGAGATAATGTCCATGTTGACGCTCTAGTAAAACTCGCTATGGAAATGGCATGTCCCCCAGAGGATTCCATCAAAGTCACGGTGCAAGGAAGACTAGTCTTATCTCGAAAGAACTTCGAAACTCTACACAAGCTTGGAAAAGAAGAAACAATAAATAAAGTTGCAGACATAAACAAAGATTGGCACAAGCCATTAATAGAATATTTGCATACTGGAAAGCTGCCAGAAGAAAAGTCTGAGGGGCACCACATCACAAGAAGGGCTATGTCTTACGCCATGGTGGGAAATGTTCTCTAATGTGGCTACGGTGTTTGAGCAGAGTCGAGGCACAGAATATTGTCAAAGAAGTACATGTCGGATTGTGTGGCACTCACCAGTCAGGACCAAAAATGAAAATGAAGATCAAAATACTTGGATATTATTAGCCAGCAATGATGTCTTATTGCATGGATACAGCCAGAAGATGTCACCAATGCCAAGTGCATGGGGTGGTCTTACATCAGCCTCTGAATGTGCTACACCCAGCTGTTGCCTCGTGGCTATTCGAGTGTTGGGGCACACACATAATAGGTCTGATAGACCCTCCATCTTCTAAAGGACACAGGTTTATACTTGCCGCTACAGATTACTTCTCCAAATCGGCAGAAGCAGTATCATTACGTGAGGTTATGACATAGCACGTCCTTCAATTTTTCAAAAGCCAAATTGTCTACCGTTTCAGAGTATCGTGAAGAATAATCTCAGACAATGGGACAAATTTTAAAAGTACAAAGATCAATAATTTTGTCAGAAGACATGGGATAGATTGAAGATACTCTACAATTTACTAATCTCGAGCAAATGGTCTGGGTGAAGCTTTCAACAAGACACTGGTAGAGATTTTGAAGAAAACACTAGATGAAAACAAGAGGGATTGGCATAGCAAACTGTTAGAAGCCTTGTGTGCCTATCGGATGACTTTTAGGACTCCCATATAGTGTACACCTTATATGCTCGTGTACGGGACCGAGGCCGTGTTAACGCTAGAAATCCAGACACCATCTCTCAGAGTCACCGTTGCCAACCAACTCACAACGGGAGAAAGTGGAAAACTCAGAATTGAAGAACTGGAGAGTCTCGAGGGAAAATGATTGGAAGCATAACAACATTTGGAGCATTACCAAGCGAAGATGGCACAAGCCCATGACAAATTGGTCCGCCCAAGCAGATTCAAAATTGATGACCTCGTACTTGTGCTCAAAAGACCTACTCTTCCAAGCCGCAAAATAGGTGGAAAATTCGAGCCAACTTGGGAGGGACCATTTGTTGTTGAGAAGGTCTATACATGAGGAGCTTACCAGTTAGTGGAGTTCCAGGGTGAAAGACCCACGTTACCGATAAATGTACGATACCTGAAACCCTATTACGCAACCTGATGCTGCTCAATGTCGCTTACCTCTGCTTTATTTGAAACTTCAAAACTTTGATTATTTTAGGGTTATCTATGTGGCCAAATGTTTGTGATCGGGTCCAAAAATTTTGACAAAATTAACCTCAACATAAAAAAAAAGTGTAACCAACTAAAATCAAACTTTAAAAACACATTTAAAAAAAATTAAATTAAATTTGATAAAAACAACAAGAAAATGAGATAAACCTGCTGAGTGGATACTTCCATTTTTGGAATTTTCTACTCTTTGTGCGCGCAACACAACCATCTTTATCTACCTTAACTCTTTTCACATTCCCATAGAATTTCACATTCTGCACAAAATCTCACAAAACTCTACAAGTCTTCTACAACCAAATCAACCTTTCCACATGATACATTTCTACAAATTCAACATCACAAATCTTTTTGAATATTTCAATTTCCATTTTCGAATAAGTACCTAAATTCTGATTCCAAACTTTCGAGATCGATACCTAAATTTTGACTCTCTTCTCAGAATTGATACCTAAACTTCAATTCTTACATTTTTGAATCAGTACCTAAATTTTGATTCCCATCTTTCGAGATCGATACCTAAATTTTGACTCTCTTCTCGAAATTGCTACCTAAATTTCAATTCTTACATTTTTTAATTAGTACCTAAATTCTAATTCCCATCTTTCAAGATCGATACCTAAATTTTGACTCTCTCCTCGGAATTGATACCTACATTTCAATTCTCTCATCTTTGAATTGATATCTACATTTCATTTCTCACATCTTTGAATTGATAATTACATTTCAATTCTCACGTCTTTGAATTGATACCTACATTTCAAATCTCACACCTTTGAATTGATACCTACATTTCAATTCTCTCATCTTTGAATTGATACGTACATTTCAATTATCTCATCTTTGAATTCACACTTACATTTCAATTCTCACATCTTTGAATTGATACCTACATTTCAATTCTCTCATCTTTGAATTGATAGTTACATTTTAATTCTCTCATCTTTGAATTGATACCTACATTTCAATTCTCACATCTTCGAATTGACCTACTTTTCAATTTTTATTTCTGAATCAGTCCTACACTTCTGATTCATTGCATTTGAGGTCACTCCTTACATTCTGACACTCTCTTTTGAGAATTGACCTACATTTCAATTCTCATTTTCGAATCAGTCCTACATTTCTGATTCTTTACATTTTGAGGTCGGGCTTTATATTCCGACACTCTCTTTTGAGAATTGACCTACATTTCTATATTTTGAGAATTGACCTACATTTCAATTCTCACTTCCGAATCAGTCCTAAATTCTGATTCTTCTGAGGTCATTCCTTACACTCCGACTCTCTCTCTCTCTCTCTCTTTTTCTTTTTGAATTGATATCTGAATTTCAATTCCAACCTCGGAGTCAGCACTTACATTCTGACTCTCATCCTTTGAAAATCTTTGAAATTTCATAAATCAAAGTCCATTCTCAAATCCCCAGAAAGACCTACTTCTCAACTCGATTAAACACACACCTGCTAATTCCCAAATAGAAACAAATCACAAACACAACTCTACACATACTTCCGGGTGTGTTGACCTCACTTTTGGTTGAGGTCTAGAAATTTCTTTAGTAGCCTAGGTATAGCCATAGGACTTTCCTATTGACTAGTCTTAGAAAATTAGAAGAGGT